>VFFE01007698.1:2529609-2560498 GCA_008921705.1 Burhinus oedicnemus
ATAAAAAAAATCAAAAAAACCCCAACTCCCCCCCCATAATCCAAACATCTCCCCCACCCCCCCCGAGAGCCATACAGTCATGTCTTAGTCCTGGTGACGCTGCTGACCCCTGCTATGGCTGGCTAAGGACACCTTCCCGATCTTGCGGGACACGGTACAGTGCTGGCGGCGACCGGCATTTCTGCCCCAGCCGTGATGTGCTGCCACATTTGGAAAAAGTGAAGAAAACCATTTCCGTACTAGCAGCGAGGAGAAAGCGGTTGTGTCAAAACCCAGCACGCTTGCTTGCCCGCTTGGCGGATGGCAGTCGCAGATGATCTCTCCCCCTTCGCTAACGTTAGCCGTAAGCAACGGCCAGATCAAAACCAAAACCCGTCCCACGCCTCCTTCACTGAAGCAAGGCAGAAAAATGGCTCTTGCTCTGCCCCGCGCCCCTCTGGGATCACTACAGCAAAGGCTGGTGGAGTCACGGGGGCGGCAGGGCTCACAGGGCGCGGGGGGGAACCTGAGCCCACCTCCTCCGAGCGAGGGTACTGTGCTTTCACCTGCTGCGAAGGGGACACACGGACACCTCAGAGCCCTCCGCTCACTTCTATGCATTTCAATTTCAGGCGTTCTTTGGCGGCTCGGGGGGAGCGGGGCGGCCAGCTCCGCTCGGGGGACTCGCTGCCACCACGCAGGGGGACGGGCAGGTAAGGTGTCCTGCACGCCGAGCAAGGCCAGGCCGCCGCCAGCGCTCCCGGGCTGTCTTCGCTAGCACATTTCCAAACCGCGTCGCTTAATTACATTTAACGTCTTACCCAAGATTCATAGGCAACACTGGATGAAAACATTTAGAGTTGTAAAATGCGTCTAGTTCTTACCTTTGATATGCCTGAGGAGATGTGGGAGGTGTACTGAACACATGCGAATATGGGTGATAGGGTGTCTTTTTCAAAGCCTGAATAAGATTTTGTCTATATTCTGGGTCTATACACCACAAGGACCCCTTTCCAATACTCTGCAAAGAAAAAAGAATTAAAAAAAAAAAATCAAATATTTGATCTAATGGTACAGCCGTATTTATTTAGCAGTATTTGTCAGGAAAAGCAGCAAGTTTGGTTTTTTTTGTCTGACAGAAGTGAACATAGTTTGCTTGCCAGAAATTATTTATTGCTCCATTAATAACGTATTGCGACGGTACAATTTAAATCGCACTTCTGGGGGAAAAAAAAAGAGTAAGAATGAATGTCTGGCCCGCCCCCCCCCCCCCCCCTTGTTACTAGTTAATATGATTTAATAAAATCTAGCAACTTCCCCATCACCCCATATTGGAAAAATAAGAAACTACAGTTACTGTTAAATGGAAACTTTGAAGAAAAGTAGATTCTTTTTGAAAGTGATTTTCTTTTCCTTTTGCTGTTATACTAACAAGAAACAGGGCTAAAAAGGAGGGGTTTAAACACCCTAGCAACTGTTTTAAAAATAAAAGGACTTAATCCTTCAACCACATGACATCAGTGCCATTATACTACAAGAGGAAATTAATCATCTTTTCTCCCCTAAGGGAAAAAAAAAAAAAAACAAAAAAACCCCAAACCCCAAAACAAAAAAAAAGCCCACAGTACAACCAGAGTTTAAACCATCTAAGGGTGTTGTGAAATTGTGATCGGTTAAAAAAACAGTTACTGTAATTACCCTTTCTGGACACACAGAGCAACTCAAGCAGTCAATCTGTAACATGAAGACTACACTAAAATTCAGTAGTTATTCTGCAGTTATGAGCAGTGCAATTTCAGCCCTTGTCTCAATCCCACCAGAGGTCAGGTTTTGTGTGAGTTCTCAAACAAACAGGAAAACAACTTTCCCTTGGCTCCACTATGAAAGCCATACAAAATGATAGCTCAGGAGCAGCCAGGGTCTGCTTGAGCATACATGAAAACAAACACCAATCCTAATTATTGTCCGAACTCCACTGGCAGGCTTTCAAGGCATTATGATAAGATTTTTGGTAAATGTTGACATCTTCTGGAACAGGCAGGGGAGGCTGCGCTACTGCCTCTAGATGCTTTTTAACCCAGGGCCATGCCTTTTCTCAACTCCAACTTCTGTCAGCACAGCAAGGCTCTCGGTTTCATTTGTCAAAGAACAAACACGCGCACACACACAAAAAAAGGAAAAAAAAAAATCACACCAAAAGTGGGATATTTTCTAAAGCCACAAGGAAGACCAAAACCACACACTTGTTTCCTTTTGAAAACCTGTCATCTTTGCGGAGTCCTACCAACTCCTAAGCGCTCCTCTGCCTCACAGACAGCTTTAGGATACACAGCACAACGTGCAAAGTGATTACAGACCTCCTTCCAAACTTACAGACAAATCTGCACTAAATTCTCCCCCTAAAAAATAGAAAAAATGAAAAAGAAAAATCTTCTCCAACGTCACTGGATGGCTGCGTGGTAGCATCTAGCAAGTCCGCAGCACCGTGTGAGACTTGGCTTGAAAGAAAAGGAGAGGGGCTGGCACAACCCGCAGGAGCTGCAACTACTTCCTTTCAGAAAAAAGCTGGAGGGGATGAAGAAGGAACCATCTTCTGCATGCTGCTCTGGTGGAACCGGGAACACAGGGTCAAGCCTCTTCAGGATGGCAGGGTTCAAGCTCGTCTCTCCTCTTGCTTTCCAAGAGCACCCTACCAGAAGGCCACTGAACGGTCTAAGGGGAGATACCTTCCAGCTCTCAAGGTGAAGCAGCGCCCTTGCATGGCCAAAAAGCCCAAGATTTAAGGGTTTAGAGAGAGAGAAAGCAAAGCAGACTATTGGGCTTTCATCTTGGTAAAGCACTACAGCAGATGACTGAAAGATCCACTGCTGGTGTCAGCGGTGGAAGCTGTGTGCCACACATCTCAAACCAGTTTGCAAAAAGGAGGTTGTTATGTTTAGCCCTCTGTTAAATATGGGACAATGAGACAGAGACTTGACACGGTAAGTCTAGTAAATGACTTTTTAGGCAAAGGACAAAGCCAAAAATAGAATCCAAACCTCTCAAATTCCACTTCCATGCTCCATGCAAGAGCCACAGAAAGAAGAACATAAAATTTCCTTTTAAGCAAGCAGTGCGCAAAACTAGGAACATTTTTCAGGAGAAAACCTTTGCTGGATTCCTTACTACTTACAGCATGGGATAAGCTTAAAAAAACCCCCTATGCTTAAATACCATCTACCTTATTTGTACTTGCTGGAACACAACATATTCTTTCCAAACTTCTCTGTTTTTTCATTTACTTCCAAGACAGACTTTTCATCTACCTGGAAGAGATTACTCCCCAAAACCCATCGGAGTTAGTTCAAGTTGAGGGCCTTGTAAGATGAAGTCACTACTGAAGAGTAACTCCAAAACCTTTCATTACTGTTAAGCTAAATTTGTTTGGCTTGTCCATATTCTTACAAAAGCCAAAAATAATCTCACTGAAAAACAGAAACTCTCTCCCACAAAAAGTATCGAGGAGAGTTATACTCCTTGTTAAAAGAAACACTGGGAAGGCAGATTTGCTATGTTTTCACTGCAACTGAGCTGATTTATAATTTAGCACCAAAACAAAAGCAATTTAAGGCAAAGCTCTCCAACCACGCAAAGTTCCTTTTTTAAGATAGTTACTTTTGTTTTTCCACAATCACACAAGACAGCAGAAATAAAAACAAAACTGAAGTGTCATCTGGTTAAGAATCCTTCTTGACTGTTGGAGGTGTGAAGAGCTTCGTTAACTGTCTGTTTAGATGTGTCATTAGTCTTCCCATATACAGAGCAATCACGGGAAAGGAAATCATTGGAACTCAGACCCATCGGTTAGTGATTAATTTCCATCTTATGACACTTGGCGTGCTGCTTCACTACCTCCTCCAAGCCAAAAGTCAATAGTGGCTCCAATCAAAAATCAGCAAGGAAGGGGAGGGGTGGGGGGGGTGGAGGGGAAATCCCTGGATTACATTTGTCTCCCAGGCAACAAGTGACTGAGGAGTGGATAACAGCCCCCTGATCATCTCCGCACTGGAGTGCTTTCAGACATCCCGACACGCTGCCTCCTCCCAGGGCCAGGCACAGCCACCTCACTTCTGCCCATCACAGATTACTGCTTCTGCATCCATGTTTAAGGTTATTAAAAACAAGGGGAGTGTTAACTATGACTCCCTTTCACCTTGTCCAAGAGCAGATTACAGTTGCAGGGAAGCTATTTCAGAGGTACTAATGGGGAGAGAAAGCAACACGTAGAAGTTACCCTGTAAAAGTTTATGACTGAATATTTTTTCTTTAAAAAAAAATTTCTGATTATCTTTCTATTAAGAAATTGTTATGCCTTTTTCTGTCACTTAATATACATGTAGATTGTATCAGGATATTGTGTTCTAAATCCCAACTTATTCATTTGCTCCTTCTCATATCTCAAATATACAAATCTGATTCCTCCCCCGACAATTAAAACCAGCGCATAGCCATGAAAAGGTACACGATACACTCAGTATCCATTTGTTTTTTCTCTCAATGAACTGCACATGAAAGTTTTAAAATCCTACTTTACACAACCTGTTAGGATCTGAACAAAAATATTTGGTCATCTTTCAGTAGAAATGGAAAAAAGTTTGAAATTTAAAAATAAAAGAATTAAAATGCTGCTTGACAGCTCTTTCAGTTGTTATAGTTGGGGATAACAGTATTATTCATTATTAAAACTCCTCATTATAAAGATTTTGCTTCCATATACCTCACAACTAGCTGCCTGGCCTTACTTATCACCTATCATCTGCCCAAAGCTCAATAAAAAAAAATAAAAAATTGTGCATTGAGCTCTTTCCAAGAACAATAGCTGGGAAAAAAAAATACATAGCCTGTCTATATAAAAATTCTGGCAAGTGTTTATTTGAGGAATTTTGTTCCCTGGTTATTTTAGCACAGACTTGAAATGTGTTAGGAACGCAACTTTCTTCCAGGGTTGTTCTTTTCATTGCCATACAGTCTGCCAAAAATAAAGCTTTGGGAAGAGAGCAGGAACGGCAAAACATGTGGGCTCAGAGGACTGCTGGCGATTTCGAGTTGTACCTTCTAAACTCCAGTTACATGTTTGCTTTGAATCTGCGTGGGACTGTGCTGAAACCAGGGAGGAGCAGCTCCAGGTACCCAAATCTCTCGCAGCAGCAGCACCGCCGAGAGGGTCCCTAAAGGAACAGAACCCTAAGGGAACATTCTCCAAAAGGGATGTAGTGGATGGAGGGGTCTGAGCTGCTGCTGCTGCTGCTTCTCTGGTCCTTGCTGCACTGTTCTCCTCCCTGCCCTCTTGCACGTGCCCGGCTCTTCTTCCACAAGCCCATTTCAGTCATTCTCCTCGAAGAAAACTATTTTGCTGGCACAATTTTATATCATCTAAACTCATTAAGCTGGCTCACATGAAGGGTCTGATGAGCACTCAGCACTGCTGCAAAGCAGGGGATGGATGCGGGGAGCCAAGGAGGGGAACGGGAGCTCTCCCCTTCTGCAGCAGGAGCCGTGGTGACACCCTCATGCATCTCTTGGAACAGCACACCGAGAAAGGAAAAACAGGACCCTGGCTGGACACAAAGCAGCTCGGAAGAGGAGTAAGAAAACTGGTGTGACAAAGAGCAGGCGCACATGGGAGAGCTGGGGTGAGGCGGCAGTGAGGCTGGCAGACACAGCCCTGAGGGAAAGACCAGGAGAGCCATGCAGCCGAGCCCAGAGACACCGAGATGTTGGGCACAGATGCATGGAGACCCGTGGAAGCTGAGTAGGCTGGGAGGAGAGGAACTAAAACAAGAGACCCACGAGTGCGAGAGTGACTGCACAGCTCTGCACAGGCACCCAGGCTACGCCAGCAAGATGAGCATTACTAAACTGAGTTCCTTGAGTTAAGCACCTTGCTACTTTAAACAAGAGAACAAAACCGAAACCAAGCCAACAACTCGCCACTGAGTAGATCTGTCCTTTTTCTTCTCCACTACCAAACGAGGAGGGAGATGAGTGGCCATGGCTAGACTCTCCTGAACTCAAATTATCAGCAATACGAATTAGGCATATGGCAGCTACCCAGGCTGAAGTGGTGTAGATGTACACCCTCTTTGAGAACTATGCCATGTTGGTGAAGCAAAGGTGATTGAGGAACTCTAAGAACAAGCAGAAAAAGCAGAAATTTCCTATTACGTGAAAAAAAGGGCAGTACCAACTACCATCTGCAGTTGCAAGCTACCAAATCGTGAAATCACACCACTGTGACTTATCAGTCCCTGCCTGGCTTAGCGTAAGTTGTTGCAGTCCTTAACACAGGACCTGCGAATAACACCAATGACACTTTCTGCAGTGATGAGGAACCTTCTGGTGCCAGTACTTACCATTACTGACCTAAGGGTTTGCTCTCAGCATGGATGAAACCTACTATTGTTACAGCAAGTGACCTTTTGCAAGTAATAGCGGAGAGATTACTGGGTATCAAAGGTTCTTACTCTAAAGAAATATTTATCCCGAGCTCCTTCCGCCCAGTTACCCTGCAACAGCAGGCTTGAAGCAAACCCTTCACATGGATTTGCCAACAAGTTTATCCACGGGAATGCTGTACAGCTTCTACAGGTGCTGAAGTTTGCCATGTGAGCACAGAAGCATTTCTCTAGGATCAAGCTTTAGTGAAGCAGTTTTTGAAATGCAAATTTCAAAAAAAGAATCGGATGATAGAAATATCCATGACGTCACCACAGAATTTACAACAACCGCTTGTGTAACTACAGCCAGGACCAGAATCTGAAAAAATCATCGCTTTAGACCAGAATAGATTTCTGTGCATAAGGTATGAGAGAAAACAATGTTTCTCAACTTTTATGTCTGCATCATATCTAATGTGGCAGCATGAAGTCACCAGCCCCCTCTTCACAGATGCCACATCTCTGGAACCACTGCTGACTGCTCACGCCTGTGCATGAAACCTCCGGGGCTGGTGAGAGCACACCCAGGGCTGTCGGGCAGCGGGGACCCCTACAAGCTCCCAAGAGAATAGGCACGATGGAAATGTCTACCCACAAAAAGAGCAGGGTATTTCACTCACCACCTGACACTGCAGTCACCCAAAACACAGAGTAATTCTGGAAACCTTGACTAAAATGGCTTTCTAGTTGGTTCCCAGGGACAGCAAACTAACATCAAGAATCCCCCCTAAACACAAATACGCCTCCTTCTCGCCTTGTGAAAAAATCTATTTCATAAGAAAAGTGAGGGATTTTTGCGAGAGGATGGAGAGGCAGGAGGAAGGGAAGTAAAATACTTTCTGAGTGGACCTCATGACACCCTGCCTTCAGCTCTGAAACGCACCAAGAGGAACACAATAATCACTCCAAAATCCACCTCAGGAGGGAATGACATGCTTAAATAACTTTCCTGCACTAAGCAGAGACACTTGCCAAGTGGCTTAAAAACCATCCTGCATTAGAACACAGATTACACATCCTTCACCAAATACGCTGCTACTCTTGAAGGTCTGCAAGCGCCGTGCAGGCACAATGAGAAAAAAGTGGCTGACGATGACAAAATTCACCGAGACTATAAAATGCAAGTCCACCTTGACCACTGACGGGGTGTTGAATCAGCACTGCAACAGCAAGAGCAGAGAGCTTTTCAATATCCAAAGAGAACTTGTGCAACCAGGAACACCACTCAAAGGCCAGCTCTGTGCTATTCACTTGCCGACAGCGATGCCAAGAGGAGCGAGCCTTACTTTTTTAGTTCAGCCACCCATCCCTCACGTTAGTACTGCCCTCCTCTAAATGAAGCGCATCACTGCTAAAATAGGACCAACTTAGAATTGTAGTTCCTTTATTTACATGAGATAGAATTAGCGTACTAGTATCGAAACTGGAGAAAGATACTATGTAACAAATTTTAAACTATTTAGCTGGCAAACGCTCAGGAAGATTTAAGATTAAGATGCTGAAGTTGGTCTGCTGTTCTGTTTAAAATTTTGGTGGTTATTTTTACTCATCAGTATTTCAAGTTATCAAGACAGACAACGTTGCTTGCTCTGCTTGCCTATATTGGTTCTCCAGTTTTATGAGCGGTCACAGATAATAGTAAACGTTTATCCTCTTTAACAGCTATGTACCTTGCAGATGAAGCTGGTGGGTTCTTTAGTTAGTCCTTTTTTATACGAATGAAGTAATTCGCAGAAAGACACAAACAGAGCACTTGAATCATCTGAGGTCAGCTGGTTTAAAAAAAAAAAAAAAGGAAAGAAATACAACTGCTAAGGAATTCTTAAAGAAAGAAAAACAAAGCCACTGCCAACGATTGCTATTATTATAAAACACATTCCTTAGACCCACTGTAATCTCACATAAAAATTACAAATAACTGTTCATGCAGTGTAAGGGTAGATTTTCTTCATTCCCTTCCAGCATTTCTAACACAGACCAGTGAAATTCTATATTGCCAGTTTTAAAGAATTGCATTATAGATCTTAACAGCAATTTTAATGACAGTAACAACTGCACAGTAAGCATTTAATTTTCAGAAATCCTCACACAAAATCCCCCTTACCTATGAACTCAAAAGAGTTAAAAACTTCCCCTGCCCTTCCAAGGAAAGTTTGGCAATATTATGTGACAGCTTGACACCAAGAGAAAACTAAAGTAGTATTTGCATGCAGCATACATAACAAAACCCTCACACCCACTTCTCCTGCATGTTTTCAACTCTTTTTTCAGTAAACTAGCAGTCACAGCTCAGCTCAAGCACAAAGCTGAAAAAGAGCTCTGACGAGCTAGAACACAATTACGTGACCATAAATAAATGCTCATTAAATACATGAAATTAAAGGTTTGATGGGAAGGCTTGCTGGAGTATGGTGTTCAACCCAAGTAAACCAGTTGCATCAAGAAATCACCGGCTTTTCTCAAGAAAAACAAAAGGTTGGGGCTTTTTAAATCTTATTTTGCTCCAAGTAAAAACATCCATTAAATCACACAAGTACAAGCCCCTGCTTTCATGCTCATCCCTCGCTATTTTAGCTCACTTGCTCAATGAGCTACCCCAGACACCAACACAGCCATCAACCTTTTAAACCCCTGGTTTGCCTTTAGGAAAGTGGCTTCATTTTGCCCCACACAGTGCAGGGGCATTAACCATCTCCATGCCTCTAGTGTCCTTCCAGTTACAAAATGGGCACTGTCTTTCCAACTGGAGAGGTTGGGTGGGTAAGTTAGTTCACGGAGAATGAGAAGTATGATTATAGTGGAAAACAACTACTTAGCCTCAAAATAAAATAAAACAAAACCCCTCGAACCAAAAGGGAAGCCAAGCATGCGAATAAACAATGCTACAGAAATAAAGAGGCCAGACTAGCACCGTGAAGTAGCAGCTGGCAAAAAGAAAAGGCTGTGGTATTCCCCACTCAAAAAAAACACCCCAAATGTATTTCACAGGCAAGATGCAGTGCAAGATCCCACAACACAAGAAAGTGCTACCAAAATGCACACTGTACAGCTCTTCCAATGTTAAAGGAGTTCAAGTCTCACCAGCACAAGACCTATTAGAAGTCTTCTTTGTACCTTTGGACTTGTATGTGTTATCACAGTGAAGGGCTCTGCTCTCTTCAGTGCTACCTTTAGAGACTGACCCCTACACAAACCCCCAAAGAGGACCCCAAAAGTAGAGCCGCAGGCACAGATCCTATGGCCTTGTCTGCCTACCACAAGTAGAGCAAAGAAACAGTGGGTAACATCTCACAGCAATGGTTGCGAGGGAGAGAGCACAGGAGTGACCACGCGGACAGTTCAGGTTTTACAGAAATGAAGGCATTCATGGGCTTTCAAGCAATGTTTCACCTTGGCACTCCCCGTCATGAGTATAGAGAAGTCCGAAACATCATCTAGTGCATGACCTAGACACCCAACAAGTCCAAACTGCCCCGAAAGACTACCAAGCGAAGGCATGCCCCCAGAGTCCAGGATCCTGATCCCACAAGGGGTACTTCAATGCTGGGTCTGGAATGATTCTCTATCGTTATTTCAGTCATGGTGACCCACTGCTAGATGACACCACGGGCACAGCTGGTCCACTGCTCCTCCAGCCTCTCCAGCACCTGCATGTCCATTAGTGCAGGTAAGCTCGCACAACACTATTGCATACAGCCTGCAGTGGATCTGCTATACCACATTAACTTCCCCCTGCTCTCATCATAAAACAACTCCTCCAACAGGCTCAGGAGGTGTTGCATTATGTCACCCAACTGCAAGAGTCATATTTAGCCTGTTAAATACGACCTTGTTGAGTTTATATGCAAACCACTCCATAAAGCTATTAGGCTGCCATATGGAAATCCTGCAAGCAACTGAAGAAAGCAGTGCCTTAAACAATGCCTGAGTCCTATATAAAGCAGTAGTATGTTGTTTCATGCTAGTGCCTAGCAACCCCAGACGTTCCCCACAGCCTCTCCAGGCTAGGCGAAGTCCGGGCACTGAAGAAGAGAGGCTGTGACACTGCTAGGGAGGAACAAAGTGCAAAATCAAACAGATGCAGGGAGACTGGGCTGGGAAGGCAGGAGAGCCCAGAAGACAAGCCTGTCAGCGCGACGGGCCGTCATACGGCGTACTTGAGAGAGATTAGGTAGCAAGTAGCATTAATAATGCCGTTTCAGCCCATAGAATTCCTGTGTATACATGGGAAGTGCAATTATCCCTACTCTATTGAAAAGAAAATTGAGGAGACACAGAAAAAAAAGAATAAAAAAAAGTAGTTAAGTGTTCAAGGTCACCTATAAAGTCAATGGCAAAAGAAAAAAAGAAAAAAAAATCCCAGAGACTCCAGACTGATAGCCCATTTAATGGGATGTGCTAATTTCTTGTCAGAGGGGCACTCATTTAAACACCCACTGGTCATCTGATATCTTCATGTTATCTAGATTATAAAACTGGAAAAAAAATACCAATTGCTTTTTTTTACAAATATATAGTTACGTTGTATATGAAAACCTAGTGACAATTTTAAAACGCCACCCTTCACCCCACAGATATTCAAAAAATTATTCAACACTTATATCCGTGCTAAAGGTTTCCAGGTCATTTTTTGCCTACTAGTGTATTAATGACGAAATAAGCCAGTGAGCAAATTTCCAGGGGAAGGGGTTAACAGCCAGTGGAGATGGGTGGGAGGGAGTAGGTTGCACTAAATCCATTAGCAATGACAAATAAAAATAGAAATGAGGAAGACCTGACAAAAGCTAATGGATTTGCACTATTTTCCGCTATAACTGTTTATTTAACGTAGGGTTTTTCCTTGCTTAGTATTTAATATTGGTTTGCACGATGAACTGAGGGGGGAAAACAGGCATTTTGATAAATGGTTTTGAGAAGCTGCCTGGATGTGGGGTTTCCAAGTGTCCCTCGGCTCTTCAGGGAAACAAAGCTGTGCTCCATCCTGAGCCCTGCTCCGCAGCCTCAACAGATCCCTGTCACCCACAGCAGGCACATGCTGAAGAAAAACCGTCCTCCTGCAACAGAGACCTCAGTGTCACCGCACATCTATCAACACACAAATTATTTCTGCCCCTTATATACACATACTCTGCTCTGCTTGTGTCCCATTTCCACACTAAGTTCAGAGATACCGATTTTTTACTATCATTTCTCCTTCCCTCTCCTAGTTCTCATGGCTGAATGAAACTCCAGAAAGCAAAATAAAACACACACACTCCCCCCCCATGCTGCAAACATCCTCCAAAATGAGGCAACTTCTTGACGGCATTTGAAGCCTTCACCTCGCTCACACAGCCCAAATCAGCAGCAACTCACCAGGGCAGGGCCCGGCTTCAGGAGCCTCAACAGCCAAAATGTCACGAGCCCAAACCTCATGGATTCCAAAAAAAACCTGGGACTTCACCATGGCTCGGTACCTCTCCAAGCAGCCTACACCAATCCTCCTTCCTCCCCAATGCCAGGTACTGTCACAAGGCTCTGGAGAAACACCTCCTAGATTAGTCAGTAAGATCAATGGCTCTGCAATGAAGGTGAACCAGGGCAGGACCAGTTTAGCTCCACGAGCAAACCAGCCTCCTGCAGGGAGGTCAAAACCCAGCCGCTCCAGCAAGCACACTCTCTCTTAGACACCAGGCACCCTGGTGGGACTAAGTGGCGCCTGCAGGAGAGGGCTTTCCTCACCTGGTGGGATTTGGCATCTTGTTTTTGTTGTAATACAAAACAAGCAGGAAATCCCACCTGAGAGCCACACCATTGAGACCTACACATGGCCAGACGGGGGCCCACCGGGCCTGGGTGTAGAGGAAGAGCACCACCACCTTCAGCACTAGCCTCTTCCCTCATGTTCTGGAGAGCTGGCCATAGAACCCTTCCCATGAGAGGCAGAAACACACCTCGAATGCACCAAAGCCTTCCAGCGCGGGGAGGCTCTGACCTCAAGACTGCAAGGGAATCACATCACACACCCAGGTGGAGGCGGGGAGCGGGCTGCTAAGCTGCCTGCCTGCCTCCACCGACTACCACATTGCAGGTCACTAAAAAGCACTCTCTCCCGATCCCAGCCGTAATTTGGGCCTCCTCCAGCAGCTGCCCCATAGCCCACCTGTGCAGATGTGCATAAAGGCTCTTCCAGCTCCAGCTGGCGAGACGCCTCAGCCCACCGGCGGCAGGAGAGAGCCAGGGCTATGGTGTTACTGCAAGCGCAAACAGGAGACACTGTGGCACCTGGGTTACGCACAGCGTGTCCTTCCACCCAGGCAGCAAGCCCCATCCCCTGGCCCTCCCTGCAGGTGTATGGCACCGGTCCCCGCCATACCACAGCTGGGGAGCCTGTGCCCAGCCCCGAGGGATGAGCATCCTACCATGAAGGTCAGGGAGGGAAAAGCAGGTGAGAAATTGTCCTTCTCAGCAGAAGGATGAGGTGGCAGGGGAAGAAAGCAAGCTACGTTGATGGGTCTCATCCAAGTCATCCTTCAGGTGGAGTAAGTTAAATGGTACAACACGGGAACTTCTCATTGTGGGAGCAATTAATTCAGATGTGCTCACATTTCCTCCCAGTTTTACTTTAAGCCTGCCATAGAAGCATAGGCTTGTAAAAACAGTAAGAAGATGAACTTGATTAGCTTTCAAAGTTTTATTCACAGTAAGATTCACTGAAACTGTAAGAAGACTCCTTTTATTATTTTTCTCCACGCAGCATCTCAAAAATAGATTTGACAATTATTGGGGTTTTGTTCCTTGGGTTTTTTAGGTGCCTGTACTTTTATAAGCATGGCTATATGGGTTGCAACTGGTAAAACGCTAAAAGCAGCAGATGCAACAAAGCTTGGCACAAGGAACTTCTGCAACATGAGCCACTCAATCAAGTGTATTTTAGAGTGGATAATTAATACTGCATTTCAGCTTCCCTGAGCACCTCCACCAGTAAAATAGATTTGAAAGTGTCCACATAGTTTATTAAACATGGCAAAGTGATTACATTAGAGAAATAAGATGTACACTCACTGGTGTGCATGGATTTAAAACAAAAAAAATGAATATTTAAATCTAGATTTTTTCCAAGGAAGCTAGCAAGTCCCTGATCAAAACCTACAGCTTGGCAAGAACAGGATTCACAGGTTTATTCATGTTATTTCCCAGGCAGACTAGTTCTGCATTAGCAGAGCATTAATCAAAGTCTAAATACTTATGGATCCTGACTCAATATAGATTCTTCCTCTGTTTAAAGTCCACCTCATTTTTCCAGATGCGATTTCAAATCCCACAGTGACTTTGCTATTTCATACAAAAAGCAAAGGAAAAGCGGGTTTCCTCAAATTCACAGAAGAGAATCGAAAGGCACGTGACGGAGGCAGCAGCAGAGCGCCAGCCTGCAAACTCACTGAAACCAACCCAACAGAAATAGAAATGTCACTCTTCAGGGTGCTCTTTCAGCGAAGCTGGTAGCAAACAGGATGTGAGCATCAGTCACTGTGTGCAGAGAAGAGGTTATTCAGAATAGCAAGTTCAGGCACAGACCGAGTCTTTTACCCGGTAAGGAAAGAGTGGGAGGAAGGGGGCGGGGGGGGAAAAAAAGCTTTCAACCCACACACCGCAGCGCTGCCTGCTTGGGTTTTCCCCGGTCTCTTTTTAACTGAATTATCTCGCAAGCAGTCATTTTCAAGTGTGATGTTCACAGGCAGCCCCCGTGAAATAGGGCCGCACAGGAAGCCCCTGCGTGCTTCAAGTGCGCCAGGAGGAGGAGGAGAAATGACAGGGTCCCTCAGGAAAATGAGACCGTGGACAACCTCAGCAGTGCCAGCAGCCCTGAGAAGAGGGACTGGGGCACTTGTCAAAAGACACACCATCCACAGAAAGGAAGTATTACTGCTTGGCTTGAACAGGAGAACAAGAAAAAAACCCAAGTTTGGAGCAGGGGAGGGGAAAAAAAGAACACAAACCGTTTGTCTAGAAACCTCTGGAAATTAGAAAAGCTTTATCAGCTTCTACATTGGGCTAACTCACCACCTTCACCCTCTCATTCCTTGGTGTTTACTAGCAAGCTATTACTCATTCTGATCATCGTATACAAAAAGGCTGCTGATCAATATTGCACAATGGTGATTAGTGCTCACTGATTAAACATCAGTGTATGAATTTATCTGACTTAACATGCCTGAAGTGGAAGGAAACAAGGAGAAACAATTTCTGAGCAGACTCCAGTAATGAAAATTGACAACTTCCCCAACATGAGATGATGTTGTGAAGAGTTCAGAAGCAACAAGGAGAAGACGTATGATACTCTCAGAAGGACAGAAAACTGTTTTCCTCCAAATTATTCATGATCAAATATGCCTTTGAACAGATCTACCATCTAAAGGAAAAAAAAAAAAATCTCACTTAAGGATGCCACAGCAAGGCTATTTTCATGACACAGGTGTCACGTAAACAGGCCTGCTGTGACCTGAGTCACTGTTCCAGGTTTCCTGTGATCTTTTTTTCTCCATCGGTTTCACACAGGAAGCCTTCATATTTGACACACCAAAAATAGCAGATGGTTTACAAATGAAAATCTTGCTTCAAAAAAGGTTGCAACTTTTTTCTTTTCCGAAATGCAAATGTACTTTCAGCACAGTACAACGATGACTTAAAGCACTTGCCCCTGCCATGCGTTCCTCAGACAGACGTTTATGAACAGTTCCATTTCTAGGTGATGCAAGTAAGAAAAGAGAGAACTAAGAGGGGGAAAAAAACCACAAAAATGGCAATCAGAAATGAATACCAGAATGTGAAAAGCAACCAAAAATAACATACAAACTCCCTTACAGAGAAAAATGCATAGCTAGAAAATGAGGTCCGCGCTGCCCTATCCAAAGGTTGAGCAAAAAGGAAGGGGCATCTCATAATTGACTCCATCCATCCTACTGATGATGAAAAACTTCAACAGCTGTGTAATGTACCAAATCCCGTTGAAAACCTGTAACCAGCCCTTGAGCATGCTGGTGGTACAAAAATCCACCATCGCTTGCCCCAAAAAAGGAAGGCAGATATACCAGTTCCAAAGTGCCAGCCCGTGGAAAAGGGTCTTTCTTCTCTTCAGAGTTACACCCAGTGACCACAAATGCTGACATCTGCACTGTACAGAAGAGGATTTCTGTAATTGCTGTGTTTTCCTTGCAAAAGACTCTCCAGGGCAATACTAAACACACCACCAACAAAAGAGTTTGAAATAAACTTGACAGATTACAGCTTTATCGTAACCTCCCGAATCTGGCTTTAATATTGCCAATTCGTAGCATTTTTAGCATGTTGGGATTCTAGGTGTTCCTAATAGAAAGTCGTGAGATGGTGCAAAATCATGGGGGGGGGGGGGGGGGGGGGGGACGACGGGACGACACGACATGACACACACACCAAAACCAAACCAAAATGTTTTCAGCTGCCTTCACTTCTGTAGAAGAGCCTGTAAAAGAGCTTAAAGGCTCTAAAGTAAGGCACAGACACCCTCCCCCATTATTTTAAATGACGTGATTTTTAAGCCAATTTCATAACTTCTAAGGCCCAAATATCTATATAAATAGCCCTACACATCATCCTTATCATATTCATCTGTATTATTACACACAGACACACCTAGATGCTAACATTACTTAGTCTAACTTAAAAGCCACGCAACACAAACACAGAGAATTTATATGGGCAATTACAGAATTCCCTTCCTTTCCAAACAAAAGCATGTCTCTGCACACAGTGCGAGAAGGCCGAGGCTACACATGATGTGGATTGAAGAGCCATTTAAACCAGCTCTGGAACCGTTTCATTGTTTAACCTGATGCCAAACAACACAAATCGACAGATAGTCAAAAGAGGAAAAAACCAAGAGTTTACTGATGAAGCAAATTCTTCCTCTTTTTAATGCATGTCTAAATTAAAGATTCAGACAACAAGTTTGAGAACCCTGTTTTATAAATTGCGAAGGAAATAAATCAAAGTTGATGTGGCACACAAGTGGATAATCCTACCATAGTTAAGATATGGACTCTTGTCCTGTCAGCTCAAACCCAGGCAAACACATTTTTGGCACACTAGACACTGGAGGGTGAGCGGGACTCAAGTGCTGATGAAGGAGCAGATGGTAATTAGCAAAAGTGGTTAGACCATAAGCATGTTTACTTTGAAACCAAAATAATGCACGTATTTCAGCTGAGGAGGGAGGACATTTTCCTATTTTCTTCCTAGTCAGCAGAAAAACAGGATGAAAAAGCAAGATCTTTCCTACAATTTCAATACTATAAATTAAAATCAAAGGTTTCTAAATGAAAATTGTGTATTTTTTTCCTCAAACAAGAATGACAGAAAAGCTTGTCTCTTAATGGAAAGGGTCATAATTACATTTCTGCTTTCCCAAATTCAAAATTACTCAGCTCTAAAAGCCAACAGCCAAATGACACATCAAAGCAGGCTTGCTAAGCCAAGAACAAGGAACTTTATTCTTCCAAACAAAAGCAGTGCTGCCCAAAAGGCAGTGAAGTCTTACAGGTGTTTTAGCAAAACCTGAAAGAACAAAAAATTAGTCAAAGTAGAGGTGTTTTACTAAATTTTAAGTGCTGGTTTGTTTTGGAAAAAGCCAGAGAGATGGTTCAGGTTAGGGAGACACTTAGAGTGATCTGTTTAGACCAACTGGTAACTAGTTGTGGCAACAGAACACGTCTATCCTAAGGAAATTTTGCAGAGATGTACCACTACGACAGCATCTTGTTTTCCTAATGCAGAGATGCAAGTAGATAGAAAGCTTTGCGTGACAACCCAAATCCATACTACTGTTTGCTCCCATTTTACTTTAAAAGTGTTCGGATGATCTAAAAAACAAAACGACTGTATAATGCTTTTTATATATAAAATATACTTTTATACACACACACACATATACAGAGAGATACAAAAAATAAATGAATTTAACCAGAAAAGGAGGTACAGCCTGAACAATAAAATCCCATTTGTCTCAATAGCTGGAAGCTAGCACCGTGCTGAGTCTCCTGTGCAGTTTGTCTCTATGACAGCTTCTTTCCTCTTTCTCTGCTGTGCAGCCAAAAGTCTAGAAAGTATTAGAACTTGATATAAAATTGTAAAAAACAAATCTATCCTCTTTTACAACAGCAAGGTTTGTATATTTAACCCTGAGCACTGAGGGGAGAAACATTCATCTGTAAGGAAGGGGGTGAGAGAGAGAAAAGCCAAATAAATTAGTGCAACAAGGTAATTATGTAACAATAACTGCATTACCTTAGTTGCCAAAACAGGAAAAAACATTTTGGACAAGTTCATCTGACTGCTTCAAAACAAACCATGCAACGCTAAAAGTGCCAGCGTTTGTCCGATTCCCAGCCATCTCGGCCACATCCTGATTCTCCAACTTCCCATCTCTCCCAACTAAAGACTGAAAACCTGCATTTCCCGTGCACACCATGCATTTCTTCCTTCCTACCTTAGCTATGTGGGCAAGCCAAAGAATTACTTACGCTATTCATCTACAGCTTCTTAGTCCTAAAGTACTGCAGGAAGGGTGGCAAGGACTTTATTCCTAAAGATGAACCATGCAAGAACTATTTAGTTCTCCCCAACAATTTAAAGAAAACAGATCTAACTGCAAAACTGCTACAGTTACTACTTTCTGCATCACATAACCCAACAGTGTTTACCTCCCTTCCCCTAATCTAAAACTAGAGCATTTCAGGAACAATTTCCCTATTTTTACTGGAATGCATATAACCTAAGAAGAGATGTGTTCCCACTCTTCACCCTAAAGGGTGAGGAAAAGTGATAAAAATACGTAAATGAAAACTTGAGATAAGGTATCTGAGTACCTAACCCTAGTCTTGCATTAACGCCCGCAGCCCCTGCAAGTTGCACTGTAGGCAATTTTTTTTCAACTGTAAACTTGGAAAAACATTTACAATAGTTGCCTCATCTCAGTGAGTACCCTCCCACAGCAGGCAGCCACAGTAACTCATAAATATAGTTCTGGAGCAGCGCCTAATTTTCTGCTCGTAGCTTGAATGAGTGTGAATTCAGCATTCAACCAGATTCTCTTACGCAAAATCCCATCAATAAGTTTCTGCTCCATGTACTGCCATAGACACTTTTCCATGCCATTGAGACTTCTCCATACAGAAGCCAGTTCATTCCTCTGCTTACCAACAGTCGTCTTTCAGCAAGTTACACCGGCGTTTCAAAATCCTCATAGCACTCAGCTAGTGGTAAATTGCTACTGTTCACTGCTGCAACAAAATACAGCAATTCAGCATGCCGTAGATAATGTTTTGGTCTCTTAAGTCACTGTCGAAGGGCAGCAATTTGGGTTTTTTTCTACTGTAGCAAGGAAAAACCCACTCACATTCAAGATCCTTGGAATGAGTCCTCTCACAAATTCCTACATCAGTTCCCAGGACAAAGTTTCCATAACACCCAGAATGGAATTTGAAGAACATAACTAACAAATTAAAATGTACTGTCTCCAAAATTACTATTATGGATAACTGAGTAAGATCCAGAGGCATCAATTATGGCCAGAACTGCTACTTTCCACAGCCCTCAGTCCCAATTCTGCTGTTGTTTACTCAAGAGTAAATCAAAAGCAGCTCCTCGGAAGTCAGGATTCCAAACTGGTGGAAGAACAGAAGAAAATGAGGAATGTTCCAGGCAATGAAGGGCCAATAGTGACCTACAAAAATTCAGGAGGAAAAAAAATTTATGCCAGAGTAAGAAGGTCACCCCCCTTCCTCCTCCCTACTGTGGCTTATCTTACATGACCTCTATCATTGATGAGTCTGACACCACTTACAGCTACCAGAAATTTAGGACTTTGTAGCAGCCAGCTGAGTTGCCAGCAGGCAGATAAATCTTGCTGGCATCCAGACTGTTATAAATGTGTTTATTCTCCAGAAAAGATAACCACAGTTTTATTGCTATTGCAATACTCTGCACTAAATGACGAGACATGGCAGCGATGTGGGTGCAGTATCTCAACTACCGGGCATCTCAGCAGCTCCAGCCACTTGATCAGTAAGATCTGAAGGCAGGCTAAGAGGGATCATGGACATGATGACATGGCAGAGTCGAGGCATTCTGCACTGCCTTGTGTAATTAAAGGTGAGAATCTCTGTGTACTTCAGTCCCAGACACTAACTTTGCTCAAAGGGAAAACATCTCAGGAAGCTCTTGCTAAAAGCAGCACAGTTGAGGAAGGTGCTCCTTGCCCTCACCTACAAGGCCAGTTAGTCCCAGGCCAGCCAGACTCTGCTGAACAGCGAGTGTCCCAGCAGCTATCCACAGGGCCGCTGCCCAACTGCAACAACATTTCTGCTCCTTCACGTTGTCTCCACAATTAAAGAAAATGTACCATATAACTTCTGTGCCTGAATTCTTCCAAACCAGATAAAACACACAGGAATTAAGTCAGAAAAACTAAGATACAAGACTGATATAAGCATTCAAGCAGATGTACAGAATCCATTTTACCTTTAAAGACGTCAGAGCAGAAGCATCAAGGACCAGGGACTCATAAGCGCACCTGAATGGACTGTCTGTGTTCCTCTGCTGCTTGTCAATTCAGCACTGCCAGACAATCAATTTTGGCACCTCCTCTCTCCTCCAGCCCACGTGTAATAATTTCCCAGTTCTGGTGCTTGAGCAGGTACCCTGCTTTCGGTCAGCTCTGAGACACCGGAGCAGGTGGGGAATGGTTGGGAGAGGGACTGAAATTAACCAGGAATGAGACTGAATGACAGATGTTAGGAAGCAGAATTAAAAAGTTTTTTCCTTGAGACCAGAACTTAAATAGTGAATCATAACAAGTCAGTTGCTACTACTAAAGAAAGCAATATCTCACTGTTCTTAAACTACTTAATAACAAACTGACTTAAATGAAAAGTACCAGAAAACCAGCAAGATTCATACACGTCTCATTAAAGCAAACTTTCTTCAGTATCTTCCTTTTCCTAGAAGACAGAAGACTTGACTTACACTGGTTCAAAATGCCAGATTATGAATCAAAAGATAAAAGCAAATACTTAGAGATAGAAATCTTTATTAGCTTAAGAAATACATATAAGCATGCAGCAGTCTTTCCCTAGATGCTTACTGAGCAAAACTTAACCAGAGGCACCCACATGGGTTTTTTTTTAAGCAACCCTGTGTTCACAAGACTAACTGCAGCATAACATATTGCTTTGTTACAGCTACGTACGGTGCTTGCACCATGACCTCATCTAGCAATGGTCTGCCCGGTCTTGAAACGACAGAAGTCAATTACTTCTATACGCAAAGCCACCACTGATCAACACCACTGATCAACACACAAATACCAGCAAATCAATTAAAAATAGGGTCACATGGCGTCCCTTTTTCATAAGGATTCCAGCTTGTGTTACCCTGGACCATTCATTTGTTTTAACTAGATTTATGATGAAGATACAGCAATTAGCTGAAAATAGTGCAGAAAGAGCAGGTATGAGCAGCCTGGAGACTGCTTCTCAGACCCCACCAAGCCAGTCATCCGAATGACTTTACCAAGAACGCAGAGCTCCCACAGGAATGAGCCAAGGTTTCAGCTGCCTGGGTCAGCGAGTGGGACGCAGCAACTGCCTGAAACCAGAGCAAGGAAAGGAAGCTTCTCCAGCAACTCAATGGCTGCTTCAGGCTGCCTGAAGAGTATTTTCAACTCCTCAATTATTTTCAACTGTTCAATTACCATCAAGTCTTTCAAACGCTTTTTCACAAGGTCTTCACTCAGGAAAAGAAGCCACGTAGCACAATCTGCTGTGCTCTTTCAGCCAACGTAGAACACTTCACTTCCCTTTTAGGAAAGGAAGGAGGAAGTCTAAGGGACACATATATTGTGATTAAAATGGATTCTTTGATGTTTTGTTGAAGAACTGAAGTGCAAGACAGAAGAGCGGACACTCATCCAGACCAGCAAGCCCAGTTCATCTGATGTTCAGCCACAAACAGAGGTAGTGCAGCTGCCGTCATGGGCCTGGTGCTCTGGGGCATGTCTTGCCTACTGCCACAGGAGTTTCACGGTGATCCCCCACGAGCCAGTGTTTGTTAATGGACACATAAAGCGCTCCTGTGCATGTACATACTCCAGCCCCATCATCAGCGAGGTGTCCTGTGCTCAAACCAGAGCGTGGCTCCAGGATCCGTGCTTCCTTTGCTGGCAGTAACAACAGCAGTTTGTTAGCTGTCTTACAATTAGGAAGAAACCTAGCTGGTGATGAGGACATAAAGACTGCAGCATGGAAAAGCCTGACAATTGATTTTATGAACGTCATTCCCTTTTCCGTAATAGCTTTTCAGAGTATCCACACCACAGTTCCACTCAGAGTCACCCCTATTGCCAATATTAAATCCTTAGGACAACAGAAAGAAACAAACTTTGTGAAGCCAAAAAAACATACATGCAAGCGTGCACATGTACCTCTGTGCAGTGTTCTTCGGACCATTTCACCCATGTCATATGGGCACAATCCAGCACCTAGCATGTACCAGACTGAACAAACAAGCAGCCCCAGTGATTTAAGCACAGTCTGTGCTCTTGAAGGTAAGAGCATCCCCTGCCCTTCCTTTCCCCAACCTTCTCCTGCTGCCACCAGGTCAGCTCTGTGCTGGCTGAAAGCTGCAGGCATGGTTTCATGCCAGATTAAACAGACCTGAGCCCATGGCCTGGGCTGACACTGGTGCTCCTCCGACCACAGTGACCATGAGCTAAGCAGGCAGCTGAAAATGAATCCAACTAAATTCTCCCACTGAAAAATAACCCAAACAAAAATAAACAGAAATAGTTTTCAGACCGCTCATTGTGTGGTGACACACGTGTCAGTATGAGCTGAAGAGGGGCTGGCAATACAGCCCCAGATCGGTTCAATCCCCCAGCAAATGGACCAGGTGGCCAGGTTGGGCAGGGACCATGCCTGCCTGATGGCGGCAGCCCAGACTTTGATCACTTTAAATCAGCTGCGAAACACCACAAAGAGCCACTAACACAGGCCACTTAAAAAACAAATAGCACAGTCCTGCTCCCAGGGAAAACAACTCCTGCAGAAGAAAGCTTCTCACTGTATTTAAACTTCTTTTCTCATTTCACCCTAGTCTTTGCCTTCTAGTAGGGAACACATCCATTACCTCACCAAGCAGTCCTACACAAACTCTCCTTGCAGCTGCAAGGCTTTACCAGGCCTTTCTTCCATCAGGAATGGCTTGCCTCCTCACCAATCCCAACTGAAGGTATTCCCCAGCCTCCCCATTATCTCTACTCCCTTCGTCATCTCAGCACAACTGTTTGTTGGACTGCACTGTGACCTGAATCAGGAAATTAAGCTGAAAAGCAACTCAAGAATTAAAAAAAGAGAGAAAGATAAAAATCTAGCTGGATCAGATCTCTGACCAGATCTGTAGTTTGTCACAGAAATACAAAAGTTCATGTGCCAGGAAGGTGTTGGAGCAAACAGCCAGGAGCAAGGGAGGTGTGAGCATGGCTGAAAAAACAGACTCATCAACCCCACCACAGCCCAAGCCCAATGGGTGAAGAGCGGCTCGCTCCTTCTCTCCTGTCCAGGCTCTTTCGGTGCTGCTTAACACACTTTGTATCATCTTTGCTGCGGGTTTGGAGCACAGACATGGCCAGTTACTCCAATTTATTTAACCTAAGTAGCCAATCTCCTTTGGTAGGTCAATAGCCTGTCAACGTGCAATGCACACCCTAGTTACCCAGCAGGGCACCTGCGCATGGGCTATCTTAACCAAGAACAAGATAACGTAAATACCTTAGATATAAGGTTCAGAGGACTCTCCAGATATTGCCAGCTCTTCATCATTACTTGAAAAAGAACTGATTATGCTTTGTACAGCTCTAAACCAGTTAATACAGGCAGGCTCCATTGCAAAGAGTAAGCTCTGATGTAAAGTCAACCAGCTGGAAGCCACTGAAATGGAAGCGTGTTATTTCTATGCACAACTTTAGGAAATCTATTATTTAAATATTCAGTATGATTTCTTGGGTTTGCACTTCAACAAAAACTGAAAGGGTTCAAGAAAAGCTCTCCATAAATTGTCTGATATCTGGAAACCACATATTACAGTACGGTTCTAGAGACTTATGATTGCTCTGGAATGAGATGACCCTTATTTCTCTAATATCAATTTGAGAAGAAAATGTCTAACACTAGAGAGCTTTTTAGTATGACAGACTGGGGTATAAGAAAATGGACTTTGAGTTAAACTAGATGAATTCCAGCTTAAAAACACACCATCTCCAATCTGGCAAACTAACAGTTGGATCAGTTTATTTTGGACATTATTTTATTAATGGAGTCAACATCATCTGAAGTCTTTAACATGAATCTGAGGGGTTGTTTTGCTGTTTGGTTTTGGGTTTTTTTACACTTCAGCTCCACCAGATGTTATAAACACGGTGAAATTCTGATGCTTGTGTTATTTCAGTCAGTCTAGGTGACAACAATATTAAAAATGGAAGAGATCATTCCTGTCCCCAGAGTGCCATTGAGCTTTCTCGCTCCTTTGAAATATTCTTGAATAATAGCGTTAAAAGAGAGAGGACAGCGTCCCTGGTCCCTCGCCTTTGTGTATATGCAGATTGGATTAGGAGATTTTAACGAAGAACAAGCAGGCTCCTTTTCCTCTCACTCCAGCTACCGCTTATCTTTCTGCAGGGTTTTACCTGTCAAAAGCTCAGACATTATCACATCAGAGAAAAGACATTGGCAGGAGGGACTCCTGAAAAGTCTCCTTCATCCAAAGGGTCCCCCACGGCTCTCATCAGGTGCCCTGGCAGAGCGCTTACAAGAGGCAGTGCATTAGATGAGGACAGGTTGGATGCCGCCTCTCACAGAGCCCAAGGACCACTCAGGAGTCCTCAGATCTCAGAGTCTGCTCCAGACGGAGGAGGAGCCTGGCTGGATCTCCATGACCCAGTTATGGACCATGTACTTCTAAGAATAACTTCCACATCAAGCGAGGAGAATTTTCTTCTCCTGTCCCCATAAACATATCCTTTACCCTCATTACATTTTTATTAAGACATCCCTCAGCACTAGTACCAAACAAACCTTTAAGAGACTTGAATTTCTTCAGCGTGCACACAGCCAGGAGCATGTGTGTTGTTTCCCTATCTCAGACAACGCAGAGCAGACACAAAGAGGAACCCTCTTGATAGGATGGATGCCTGCAGAAGCACAGACCAGGGAAAAGATGGCAGAATAGCAGAAAGGAACATGGGACGAGAGCCCCAGCTTCTATAACCGTGGGCTGTTCACTGAGACAAAAAAACGGCAGAGAAGCCAACAGGGTCAAACATCCTTTCCCCTCATCAACTCATTTGATAATAATGATCGAGAAAGTTTGCATTCATAAAAGGCACAGATGTATCACATGCCCTGAAAATACAATCCTACCAGCCTTTGTTCAAAGCAGGAAATCCCTACGCCAATAAAATAAATCTTCAAGGGGGAAAAAAACAGGGCTTATAACAAAATTTTTCAACAGACCCTTAGCTAGAGCAGCACTAGTGGGCGCAGCTATAATTACAGCAAACCTACATAATGCGTCTGAACTAGCTTAGCCCTTTCCCTGCAAGCAGAGAAGCTGCCACATCAGTAACTCCGTTGCTAGGGCAACTGCTTACTTTCCATATCAACTGCAAACTCGTTGCTATGGAGACACATATACAAGAAAAATTCCTCTCTATAGCCAAGGACCAGATGGTAGGGAAGTCAGGGAAGTCATGGGCTAACGGGCTGTACTAAATGGGACACACACTAGAGGACATTTAGATCTGTACGTTCACAATAGGATTAATCTGAATGACTGAATTCACCGGTCCAGCAGTACAAACAAAGCCAGGGAACTCCTCATCTACTCCCCATCATGTGATACTTCATACTCTGGCCAACTATTATTAAACTGCTGAGCTCAATGCAAAGAGGTTTGTACAATCAAGAGCTCAGCACTTTCCCTTCTTCAGCCCGGCTCTCTGTCTCGATCCAGGAGATCAGCCTCATCGCAAAGTTACATGAATAGTCACTGTCGGCTTGCCAGGTAAGCCTGATGGCATTGCAGCCGAAATGGAACAGCAGTGCATAAACAAATCCGAGGAGAAAAATGTCTTTTCCCGGCATTCCACACCAGACCTAAAAGCACCAGGACAGGGCAAGTCAAAAACTCAAGTGATGTAGCCTGTCTTTTCTATTTTTCCTGTTATGAGGATCTCCCATCACGAAATGCAAGCATTCATACGCAGGCAGAAAAAGCTGCCTACTTTAAATACATATTTAGCCCTATGAATATAAATGAGTGGAACCCAAGCTTCAGAAAACTACTATGCAGAGGGAATTCAAAAAAGAATTTAGTGTTCAGCAGAACTTTTTTTAGAAAAACGATTACTGAAAGGCTACACAAACAAACACTGGAAAGCACAACTATGAGAGGAAAAGCTTCTAGCTTTTCACAATGTGTCAATGCACATCAACTGGCAAATGCCTGTAATTCCCAGCACTGATTAACTCCTTCCCCCCATACTGTACATGTTTCAGAAGCTATCTTGTTAGCATTTTATAACATGCCATTTCCTAAATGCTCTTCCCCCCCCTCCCCCCCCCATAAAACCTGTAAGAAAGGCAGACTCCAAACCTACGGTTTGCAGAATCTAGCTGCAAAGGGGAAGAAGTGGCATGAAACGATTCCTTATAGAGTCCCCTGCCTTACCCTGTCCCGAGCCCCAGCCCAAAACTGTAAAATGCTTCAGATGGACACCTTCCTTCTGAATGGCAGAGATGCTTGCTGCAAGGTACCTGAATCAACCCCAAGTGTGCGCATGCACACACACGAAGGTATTTTCAAAGCCAGCAGTTGATGTTTACTGCTTTCCAAGTCCACAATTAGCTATCAAGCACCTGATTCAGCAACTCTGACCGACCGCCAATTCTGTGCTCGGGACTCTCTCTGCCACATCCCTTAGCCAGGACATGAGGAAAAAACAGCAGGGGATTTAAATGACCTGCCTTGGTGCATTTTACTTTTGAGATTCTCATCTCATTCACCTTAATGCTGGCTACCTGCAGTTATTAGCATCTCCATGAGATGGAAGAAATTCTTTCTCATAACCTGGGATTTTCCAGGAATGAATAAAACCCCACCTCGTTATTCATATAGGCAAGGCCTCCCACCACACCTTGTTGTCTAGCTATGTAACCAAGGCTCTGATCACAGATTCGAGATGTAGGTGACTAGTCATGCATTGTGCTCCACCACTTCCCTGTGGAGAAGCAGTGCGTCGTGGTATTGTTCATACGAGCTCAGCAGACTGCCGGATATTCGACAGATAGGCACGAAGACAAGTTCCTCATAGGAAGGAAGCTGTAATCTAAATAGTCAACTTGTAAACAGAGGAAGAGGGATAGAACAAAACACCAATGGCAGTGTTAAACACATGCCTTGCCAGTTACAGTATTTTGGTGTTTTTTAAATGTATTGTGTGAAAGTTTCTTATGGTCTGGGACAGGATCATAAAAGTCTGGTGTGGCACTTGTTATTATAGTCTCACTTCCAAACAAGAATTTAAGATTCTGTTTTACACAAAACAAGATCCAGTTCAGGAACAGGTTTTTTAATCTCACACACAATCTTTCACAGCAACTAATTTATAAAAATACCAACATACAGTGTGTGATCAGCAATATGTGAACAGTGGACTCTAGGGAATAACATTTTTTTAAAAAGGGAAAAAAAAAAGAAGATAAAAGTTTCAATTGTTTAAAAAAGGAAAGCTTTAGAGAAAAGAAAGTTAAGGAATCTAAAATAAAAAGTTGCTAGTTTAGGATAATGTATGACTCCTCCTCTAGAGCTACTTGAGCTCCTATTCCACATCATTTAAAGTTAAATCGCACACAAAATAGGGAGAACAGCACCACCAACAGAAGTCTAGTTTCAGGGTAACCAGTTACAAGACAATCGCAGCATTTAGTTCAAAGAAATACAAAAGTTGAGTGCATCTATTGTTTCTGCCAGGAGAAAGCGTCCACTTTCTGATCTTCAGCCAATTTTAGAGACAGACGATCAGTGATGTGTTTTACCTGCTATTTATTTCACTAACCTGTGAGAAGGCCTGTGAAATTAATCCGCAAGTTGATACTTTTATCAGTATACTAGTACTTTGCCAAAGATTCACCCAGACCACTGCTTCTTGAGATAGTCCCCTTCAGAAACTGACACCTGCTCCCAGGCAGACTGATGCGGTAGAAGGCTATGTAAAGGACTGCCTCCACCACTCGGCTCGCTTCCCCATTCCCTCACACACAGCATCTTCCTGCAGACGCTGCTGAGGATTCAGCAATGAAACCGGGCGACAACAGAGATCCGAAAGCAAAAATGTGCTCCCCAGGCTTCTGCCACCACACCAGTCGCAGAAGCTACAAGAGACCAGGGAGAGAGTGACTGGCATTTTGGTGAATGGTAACTTTCACCTCTGATGTCAGACCTGTCTCCTCTCTTTGAAGAGTTTCTCTAAAACCTGCTTGAAATGGAATGAAGCTTCATCACCAAAATTCAGAACTACTTCTGTTTGTTTAAAAAGAAAGAAAAGCTTTTTTCAGATTACAACACAGACTAGGGAAAAAGCGATGGACTCTTACATAAGGCATACCCTTTCACTATACATTTGTATAAGCCAAGAACAGCAAGCAGCCTATTTATAACATGATTACATTCATCTAGTATAGCTGGAAACCATTACCACAGCATGATAACTAAAAACAATATTTAACCACTATGCATGAAGACACCAGCTGGGGGGAAAGAAAAAACACACACACACACCGAGTACTTTCTTACAGATGTCTAGACAATGAATTTAATAAAATCAGAATGAGCCATGCTAAAGAAATGTTTGCTCTCTGAATTTAATGAACTACGTTACCAGGGACAGCATTGCATATTCTGCATTTTACTGTTATGGACACGTTCTGGGATTAGCAGGTGACTATTTTCAGAGCCAGATAAGTTTCCATAGTTCCAAACTTACCTGACTTCTGTCTTTGTCCACTTTCTTAAAACACTTATTCAAGGACAGATTATGTCTCACAGAATTTTTCCATCCAGTGGGTGCATTTGCAAAATATGGAAAGTGTTCCAAGATCCAGTTGTATATATCCTTTACGGGCAGTCTTTTGGTTGGCGAGTCCTCAATGGCCATAAATATGAGGCAGCTAAAGGAATAAGGAGGTTTGCAGTTGGGGTTCTGCTTGGCATCGTAGGGCATGTCAGAGTGGGCAGGAGACGGCGGCGTGTCATCACCAATGTCCTGAACGGGGCTAACGCTCCTTAACACCGAGTCCCCAAAGCTCTTCAGCAAGTTCTTGCTCTCGTGTAACCAGTTCAAATTAGTTAGTTCTTCATCTTCCATGGCCCCTTTATCTAATCTGATGGCAGGCAAAGAGAAATCTAGGTCCTCGTCATCATGAAGTGCCTTTGATAAATCACTATCTTGGTAACGCTGGCTCAATCCGCTGGGAACGCTAATTCCTGAGCCTTCTGGCTTCTTACTGGGAGGCATGACTGGACCCATTTAGACAGCAGCTCCTGGGAGAGCGAATCCAAAGGAAGGGGAGAAAGAAACAGAAAAGTTAGTTCATAGAAAGATACTGCATAACATTTTGACGGCTTTTACCTAACTGGTCACTCTGTATTAAAAATGACAGACTCACATAAGCACTCATCCACAACTGTTGAGTACAATAATTTAAAGGCAGGAGAAGGGAAGAAATGTCAGTCAATGGAATAAGACGATAATCAATACACCTCAGTTCTGCATGAACATGAAGCCCCGCACAGGAAATCCTAAAGACATATCCTTTTAATGATGAATGTATGTTATCAAATCATTGAATATGCCGATTGTATTCCTTTAATAAGTATGTAAACTAAAAAAATTTAGAAAAAAAATAGAGGGGCTTAAGGCCAGTTGCTTTAGATTAAGTTCAGCTGTTTCACTTTTGAGGACAATACAACAGCACCATGATTAAAGTCACTCTACTTAAAGGCTGAGGCAGATGAGCATCCAATCTGACTACAGTTGCAACAAAACTCAGAAATGACAACAGAACTTCAAAACCAGAAAGGGTGGGAGAAGGGAGGAGGGAAAGCAAAGCAGAGTAGTTTCGGGACCAGGGCCAAGACATGGAGAAACAAGAGCCAGAGGAATACAGCACTTTAAAAATGTATGTAAACAGAGAAGATTTTAACATAAGTTGAACCGTATTTCAAACACGGTAGAAAACAGAGTCAGAAAGACTGCTATGATGTTCAACAGTGGCCCAAGAGAGGTGGCACAAGCTGCCAAGGGTACCGCACCAGCAGGCCCTGGGGGGGGATACCCGCAAGCAGCAATATTCAGGAGGACGCGAGCCCTTCAGAAACTGGGTGAAGTTGGGCGCCTGCCCAACTCAAGAGCAGCAGACAGGAGCCCAACAATTCTACTTCAGAAGCAGAAGACAGGCTCCCTTAGCTTCTCCATACAGTTAAACTGCCAGGATCTCGGTCTGGAGATGTGAACAGCAGTGAAATAAGAATTGGAAAGAGTTAATAACAGATTTAAAAACGACAAAACTTCCTGCACAAACGTTGAACAAGATCAAAATGATTCCCTTTATCTAAAACGTATCCTCAGCAGTTCCCTGAAGTCATGCAGTCACACAGTCAATACTGTAAACGGAGAGAAAAAAACCTACTGGTAACAACAGAATGAACCACCTATCTACAGGAAAAAAAGAGCAAGATAGCCATTCTGGGAAAGAGAAATGATGGAGTTTATTTTAGCTGTTACAAAATGGCAAAAATGAAAAAGGAAAGTTCCTTAGGTCTGTCAATAAACACTTTACACCAAAGCAGCCTTTACTAAAAAAGAAACACACAGAACTTTTATGCACAGAAGCCCGTTAATACACACCATCACCCATCAGCTCAGCAAACGTGTGGTTTTACACAAGTATCTGGAAGAGGAAAAAATACCAAGGCAGATATAAACACCGGGAGGCCAAACTTACGTAGGTCCCACTTCCTAGCTTTCAAAACAGCATCCAGCACAGCCAGAAGGTAAACACGAGTATCGCCGGCGTCCAGGGGCACCGGCATCGCCTACCTACGCCGCACACTCAACTTTGACTCCAAATGGAAGTTACGTCCCATGAGCTTCTAAACAGGAAAATTATATGATGGCTGACAGTAAAGTAATTTAATTGCACTGTTGCTATGACAACACGCTGCTCTCTTTCTGTTTAATTTGCTTATTTGCCAGTATCCTCCCAAAGGGCTGTATCATACCATCCTTTTTTTTTTTTTTTTTTTTT
>VFFE01007698.1:2560518-2628835 GCA_008921705.1 Burhinus oedicnemus
GGCGGGGGGCGGGCGCCCATTGGCCGCCGCCGCAGCCAATCAATGCCGTTGCTAGGAGACTGGGACTGCTCCGGCGGGGCGGGCGCGGGCGGCCGGCGGCGCGCATACCTCCAATGCCGGCCAGATGTCACCGGCCCTCGCCGGCCCCGCCGGGAAGGCAACTTCTCCCCGCGCCCGCCCCGCCGCCCTCCGCACCGCGCGGCGCTTCTTTAAGCCTCTTTTTTATATATACGTGTGCGCTCGTGCGTATTCCGAAGTCCTTGCCCGAGCAGCTCCCGGAAGCCCCCGGCGGGACCACCGCCGGCCGGAGGCGGCCGGCCGGGCTCGGCCCCGCGGCGCGGCCGGCCGGGCTCGGCGGGGAGAGGGCGGCGCGCACGCCGCGGCCGCCCACCAACTCCTGGCCAAGTTGTGGCGCGGGGCCGGGCCGGGCCGCGCCGGGGCGAGCCGAGCCGGGCGGGACCGCGCCGCCCCCCCGGCGGGCCCGCCAGCGCCTTGCGCAATCCCCGCGAACAACAACCAACAACAACAACAACTCCTCACCTGGCGGGGGGGTGGGTGGCAGTTTCACCGCGGTCCCTTCATAGCTGTGGCGCAAACTTTCATCTGACGGAGCCGGGCATCGCGCGTCCCCCGCCTCAGCCCGAGCCCCGAGGGTGCCGCGGGGGTCCCGGCGCAGGGGGCACCGCCGCCAGCATGGGGCCCGGCCGCCGCCCGCCCCCCGCCCGCCCCGCGCTCCCGACGGGCAGCGGTCCGCCTCGGTGCGAGCCGAAGAGCGAGAAATTGTTTCCACTGCAAACAAAAAAGGCGACACATGACCAGGGAGGGAGGGGAGAGAGGGAAAACGTGGGCTGGGCCAGCCGAGACGGGAGAAGCCGCGGAAGGGAGGGAGGCAGGCAGGCAGGGCCGCCGGCGGTGGGGGAGGGCGGCGGCGCGGCCGGCGCTCCTCACGGCAGGCCGGGGGGACCCCGACCCGCCGCCGCCGCCAGCCGCTCGGACGCGTCCTCCCGCGGGGGCGCCCGCCCGGACCCGCCCAGCCCCCGCCCGGCGGCCTGGCGCGGGGTCGCCGGCGGGGCGGGCGGACGCCGCGGGCCTAGCGGCGGCGGGGTCCCGCCGGGCCGGCGGCGTTTGCCCCGGGGCGGGCGGGTTGTTCGAGGTGGGGAGGGAGGCGGGAAGCGCCCGGGGAGAAGTCTCCGGTGTGGAGAGAGCGGTACAGCGCTGCACGTCCTCACGCGGCGCTCCCACTTGTGCGAGTCTGCCCCCCCCCACCCGTGGCGTGAGGGCCGCCGGTGACAGGAGGCCCGAGCGCACCGACCCCGGCTAAACTGCGATAAACTACACGGTGGCCACTGAAGGCACCACCAGTCCGAAGACCAACACGCCGGAGCCTCGCGTCTCCCTCCCCCCGCAAGAGGAGCAGGGGAGACATCTTTCAACACCAAAGCGCCAGGCTCCGTCCTCCCAGCAGGCAGGCAATTCATCCCGGCCGAGGAGGGCAAAACCTGCGAGCCCCCTCACCGCCACACGGCTCGGAGCAGAAGCTCCGGTACGAAGGGAGTCCGTCAGCCGGCTTCAAACACGTCGGCCCTCCTCCTCCCTGCGGGAGCCAGGTCCCTCAGGGCGGCGGGCAGGGCAGGGGAGGGCGCGCCCGCGGGCAGCGACAAGCCGGGGACGAAGCAAGGGGTCTCTGCTACCGCCTCGGCGGAGCGTCTGCTGAAGAACCGCGTCGCAGAAATCTGCGATTAATGCCGAGGAAAAAAAACCAAAAAACAACCACCAAACAACCCCCCCACGCACACCCAGTTTATTTCTTCAGTCTAAGGAAAATTGCTTTAAAATAAGGCCTCCTTTAATTAGGAAGAATGGTGCGTTTTCTCCCCTGCTACCATACCTTGACATAACTAGTATTAACTTGAGTGAAAAAAACCTTACCATCAGTTAATTGGAGGGAACTAACTTGATTTAAAAACAAAAAAGAAGTTGCCCAGTCGAGACAACGCTAGTTAAACGTACAGTGTCCCACGTGCAACATGCTTGATCTCCAGCAGCTTCAGGGATTCGCAGCACAGAATTAAGGGATGGCTGTCCACCCGCAAAACAAGTACGTGAAATTGTTTTGTAGCTGATCCACAAAAATCAAGGATTTTCCACTCTGGGTAAACAAGGCTTGCAGATTTAGCACACTTCAAAATTAATTTTCCTTTCAGTGTAGAAAAGGTCTGCTGCAGAAACATAAACAACATAATGCGAGTTGGAAATACAGGTATATTGGTAGATCCTTTCCAGTGCAGGCCTGGGCACAGAAATTATCCCTAAGCCAAGAAGAAAAGCATTTTAGCCGTTTTATTTAGAAAAGTTAGGACAGCTGTCTCAAGACCTTGCAGGAATTCTGTGCTGGCCCACACAGTCAATATTATTCCACTTAACCAGGATCACCACTGTATCCTGCTGCATGTCTGCGACCCTACTTGGTCATTTCCCAAGTCATGGGTTACCTCTTTTAATCTCCCTGACACTTGGGAAATGCACATTTTTAGACAAGAGTGGCAACTGCCTGGTTCTCAAAATGCAGGGCTGAAAAGCATTTCGTCGATTCTCTCAAACTAGAAATTCCTGTCATAACTCGCTAAGACCTTCTTTTGCCGATAGCTTTCCCTCCCCTACCCAGTGAACTGCTATTTCACATTCTTGCATGTCTTCAAGAAGACAGGCCGGCAGCTGGATTGAAGAATGGGAGGAATACCTATCAGGCAGCAGAGTATCATCCTTCCTCACTGGTAACCAACCCTGCCCTGTGACTCCACCAGCCCTAACACTCCAACAGTCAGCAGACCATTAGTTTACAGTTCTTATCTCGTGGCCCTTTGCTTTCAAACCCAAACTAAATCACCAAGTCATAACTCCACCCACCTGAATTTACTCCAAATGCTTCAGACGTTTTTCTGAGTGAATCAACATGTCTCTATGGGCATGCAAGGAGATTTATCGCATTTATCATCACTTGTGAAAGTCAAGTGTCTTAGAATAGAATACCAAGAAGAATTCAGCTAATGAGAAGTATTTCTGAAGTGAGAAGGGGGAAGCCTCGTGAGATGCAGGGTAGTATGCAAAGAATATTACACCTTGAATAGATTATGTATGCATCCTATTCAGGTACACAGCTCAGTTCTGTTCATTAGTGGCAAAATTCCCCATCAATATTGGTGAAATAAGACCAGTTCCAGAGTTTATCTTTTCCACAGCAGGTAGGAATTCTCCCAGAGCACACGCTATGGATTATGGTGAAGGACCACCACGAGACTTTTGCCGTGTAGACAGAAAAGCCAGCGTGATTGAGGGCAGGGGCCAGCAGCGGGTGACGCAGAAGCCTAGGAGAGCAGGGGGACAGCCTCCACACCGGGTCAGAGGGCTGGCATGAGGGTCCCCACGGAGGCACCTCGCCAGGGGCAGCGGTGCGGGGCAGCCTCTCGCTGGCCCCCGCTCACCCCCTGAGCTCAGCAGCTGCCGACTTGCAGAGCAGTAAAACACCAGCAGCGAGGCAAACGCTGATACCTTGCCTCTTGGGAAGACTGTCCCCCAGCTTCTTCTGACTCTTTGCTGGAATACTTAATACAACTTATTTAAGAAAGGAGAATACAGTCTCACATGGCACCACTGAAAGATCATTAAGTGCTGGCTGAGACTACAACAGCATCAGAACATCCACCATATGGCCATCAAGTAACTTACTGTAATCTTAGGCAAGCCACCAAATTTATTAGGGTGTCGATTTCCCCATTTCTAAGACACAAATAATAGTAACTCATTTAGCTGAAGATTTGCAACACTGACAGATGAAAACTGTTTGTACATCAAGAGCAAAGTATTTGCTGTACCGAAGGCCGATTAGACGTACCAACAGTGCAGAGCTGCACTTTAGCCTCGTGGGCTAATATACAACAGTCTAATCTTTCCACTCAGATTCCAGAATACCAACTGCAGATGTTGCAGTATCTTACTTAACGAGGATTTTCAGCCATCTCCCTATACTCCTTTATCTCTTATCCTCCTCTAGATTGGAATCCCTGATAACCTCCCACAAGCCATAGCTGCAACAGGAGCACAGCAAGGGTCACAGGCTCTTCATCAACCCTCCAAAGCTCATCTTCCCCCCTCCATCTCCATCTCTGCTAGAAACATCTTCCTTTGCTGATATTATGACCATGCCACATGACCTTGCTAAATATTTCTACTTTCTGCCCTCTGACCTCACCAGTCTCCCTATTCAGTAGACCTGCACTTCTTATCTTCACCTCTAAGCCTCTGTTCCTAACCTGATCTCCAATTACAATGTCCTCATTGACTGGCATCCTTGTCCATGTTTATTCTCTCTACATCAGAGTCAGATTTCTTCTCTGTGGTCTGCTGCAAGTTTGCCAATAAGCTTGCTCATTAGGTTTTATAATTTGACATGCAGCTGTATCCAAAAACCTCCTAACTCCGCAAGGCTCCTGATGTACAAGGTACCTTTCAAAGACCAAGGTGGAAAGGGCTGCTGCCCCTTGTGATCAGTGATCGGACCCTCATAGTGGGACACATCTCAGGCTCTGACACCATACACCGGCCATCTCATTTTGTTCCCGTTCTTCCCCCATGCAGAATGACTGGCATCCTCCATCAGTTGTGCCATTTCTAAACTTCCGTCATCTCTGAGGCAATGGATTTAATCTTGCACAGAGCAGAAGCACATTGAACACTTTCGGGCACTATTAAAAACTAAACTGTGAATACAATATGTGTTTGGTCGTTTTCTCTTTCACAACTCCTGTTCCCAGCATTCTTCTCCAGTCCCTCATACACAACCTGCAGTATCAACACTTCTTTATTTTTAACCGTGGCAAACCAACCTGATTTTATTGTTTGTGCTATGCCCACTTTGGGGGCTGAGAAACAGCCGTATCTGAATTCCCACCTGAACAGCCAGAGTCTCTGCGTCGTACAGCGGTAACGCAGCTAGCGGGCTGACAAACAGTGCCTCGCTCCTGCAAAAAAGAGCAGCTCTTGCCTCGCAGCTGCTCCGAGCGCAGTCGTACCCTGCCTTCCTGCCCCATGCCTTTTACAAGCATGCGCTCCCCTTTCTTCTCCCACCCCAAGCACTACCTAAAGATATAAGCTGCACACGCAATGAAGGCCCAGCTTACTCCAGCTTACTGATAGGAGATCTATATTTTGCTTATTCACTTGAGACCACGGAATCAGATTTACAAAGTATTTTCCCAACCTTTCATTTAATCATTCAAGTTCTCATTTGCCCCAGCTGGCAAAACCCAACAGAAACAGAACTGAATCAGTGAGAAAAGGAGCACCGACACGAAGCTTTGTCAAAAACGCAAGCAAACAAAAGTGTCTACAGCATTTCTGTCTCACAGGCTAAAATATAATTAATTTCTTACAATAAAATCCAGAGTCTTTATGAAATAGTTCCTTTATAAAATAATGTATGCACATTTACAATGTTATTGTAGTAACACTTGCTTGCAGCTTCTAAGAAAATGAGTATGCTTAGCGCTAAAATTACATACAGCTGACAAGCTACCAGCAAGTGTGTTTCTGTACATGAGTGCGGTGGGAGGAGAGTATCATGCATGCTAGCTTGTTGTACACATATTTATTAAAACAGGTCCATATGAGAGCTGCTTTCCCAGTGTAATTACACCAGCATACTAGCACCCCAAGCACAAATCTAGCTTATACTGGTAAAGGGAAGCTTCTGCCAGTGCAGCTTATTTTAGTGGCCCAGCCAGCAGGAAGCAAAATGTTGCTGGGATAAACATATCTTTCCTGGAGTCTTCTGCTATAATGGCTACATTGGTCTGAAATCACACCTAACCTAAGACAGCTGGCACATTAATTGCAATACAAACCAGTATTTCTCATACTGATGCAGGGTTTGAAGAGGCTGAAAAAAGAAAGAACTGTTTTCTGGGGTTTGGTGCTTGGACTCTGCTATCTGTTGTACAGGTATAATGCCACAAAACGTGGCCTGGAGTTATCTCAACATTAGTATTCACCATTTGGCAGCTAAAGTCAAACTTACAAGTAATCAGCAGAACCAGAAATCAACTGTATTTTTGTTCTTAAAAGCAAGGTGGAGGAAAAGCAGCAGCCAACACTGCAAAGAAGTAAAGATCACAAGTTTTGGGGAAAACTATAATGGAGAACCACGTTCTTTTTATAAAGTTCCCAAAGTGTATTGGCCAACTGAGTTTCGAAAACTAAGACAAAATTCTTTCTGGACAACACCTTGAGTCCTGCCTCAGCTTTCCTGAATACAAGCTGTTCATTTCATCAAAATTCAGGAGTTTGTCCTTTATTTGTGTATCGATGCACGCAAAATTAAGTTGCAACAGGACCTCACAGGTACCACATCTCATCAACAGAGGATCTTGGGAACTGGCACTAAACACAATTTGCTATCACTAGAGCTGTAAGCTAGTAGATGATTATTCTCCTCTGACCATTTGCTTGCACCAGGTGGACTTTCTAGCCACGACTGTACTGAGCCCCAGCTTGATTTCCAGCTCTTTGTAGCACAGGATATTTCGGGGTGCTTTCCTCTACTCACCACTCAGCACTACTCTTCCTGTATGTTTCTTGAACACTGTTCCCAGAGAAAATCCTGCGAGATGTGGCCCCAGATTCCCAGACTGCAGCAACGCGGAGACAGCTACAAGAGCCTGTATGAGGTGATGCAGTGATGAAGCAGAAGCATGGCTGACCTCCAGTTGTGTCTGCAAAGGGATGCTGAGACGACACAGGTTTTGGGAAACAAGCAAAGTGTCATAAAATGATTACGCAGACTTCTATCCTTGGTGCGTTTTTAGTACTACATACCAGCTTACCAAATGCATCAGGGAGCAAGGAATGGAAAGCAATGAAAAATTGCAGTGGAAGGACTAAAAAGAGTTAGTAGCATCTGCAGAAACCTTCTGCGCTGTCCTGTGTTCCCCTCCACAGCCGTAGGCGAGGTGGGCTCCATGGCTGAACAAGACAGCAGCCACCAGACAGAGCAAAATTTGGGAATGAAGGAGGAAAGCTGCCACAGAAAAAAAGCACAACTAAATTACCCGCATCCCAGCAGCAATTTCTGTTGCCAGCTATGGCCAGAGAGCCTCCCCCCAGCTGCCACATTCACGTCCTCTGAGGTGGGTTTCTCTGCAAGTAGCTTTTGTGACAAAAGTGCATTAGGATTATGGGCTGACTTATCCACTGGGGAATTAACTTATGCTGGGTCTTTTGGCACTGCTCCAGTCTTTTAGGCAACAGGTAACTTCAGTTAACAGCTGTAGTCACCTGGGAGGTACGGCGCATCTGAGAGCTCACAGATTTTTTGCAGGCAAATTTCTCATTCCACAGGTTTCCCACAAGGTTGCCACAAGAGTGGAGTGGGCCTCGGCAGCCTAAGCACTACGAAATAATCTTGCAAATTTTTTGTTCCTTTAAATCTGCAGTCCTGTAAACATCGATAGTTATGCCTCCTTCTAAGGTTTAGCTAGTTCCAGCACAGTTTAGCACTTCCATAAGCGTTTCAAGGACAAAAAAATGCTATGGCTGGAACAAAACTCTGAAGCATGTTTGAGGAGAAAAGTCACTTTTATTGCTTGTATGCAGGTAGAGGGTTTTACTTATTCCACATCACTTGTCACATAATCTTCAGTATTTTTTTCCACAATGGAAAAAAAAAATACAACATGAAAACAACACAATATCAAACCAAACGTCACATATACCCCCCCCCCAAAAAAAAAAAAAAAAAGCTGTCACTGGAGAAACCCCTGCAGGTTACTGGACCAGCACTGGGCAGCAGAGTGGGGGTTTCAGTAGAAGACAAAGGCCAGTCGAGGCTGGAAGGAGACGGGCTGTCCTGCCACAAGCCAGTCAGCCACCAAGCCGTCCTTTTGCCGTGCTGTTGAACAGAAGGCCCGTGTAATGACAACCGCAAAACTCATTTAAGCTCTGAAAAGGGGACTAATGAGCTCATTCATGCTACCTATAAATTATTCACTACAACACTGACCCCACTCAAGATGAACGGCAAAGTAAACTTTAAATACAGGGATCCGGAGCCTCCTGTGTTGTCGGCTTCTGCCTGTAAAACTTTCTGCAATCAAACAGACACTTTGCTTGCTTCTGCCTCCTTGTTAAACTCGCTCGGATGTTTAGGCCTTCCTTTTTACTACATCTAGTAGAGTTAAGCAGTTGCAGCTGCTACGTATTTATTTCTCTGTTGCCAAGTCTTTTTCATTAGTCGTTGCAGGTAATCACGAAGCGCTATAAATAGCTTTAAATTACATTCTTCAGAAATTAAAGTCTGACCTCAAAATGAAGGCCAGGTCTAAAGAAGTAAGAAGACAATGGCACGTGCACGTTTAACGAGAAGCAGCCCATCTCCAGAGCCTGTGCTTACTGATACTTCCGTGAACATCTCTGATTTGTCCCAAAATGAAAACAGAGGACTGCAAAAAACACTTTCATTTTTTCAGGTGCTGGACCAAACAAGCTTCTGATATGTTTAGGAACAGCCCATTTCTAAGAATACTTTTGTTATCTTGTTTCGCGTGAAATAAAAGACAAGTCCCAGTTCAATGTTAGCGGCACGAGCGCTGGTGTTTGCTGCTGGTGGGGCTGGAACAGGCACTGGCTCTCTTCAAACAGTACTTTTCCTTGCAAGATAAATCGCTCACTGTATTTACAAGTTAACTTTAGAAACTCGTTGCATGTTGAACTAGGGACTACAAAGTGACATTAAAGACACTGTCTTGTATGACATGTGTCTGATCTTCAGTGGAAAAACGTTACTCGCACCTCTGGTTACACAACCCAACTCCAAAGGTCGGAAACAACTAGATAAAAGGGAAAGCCAGGAATTACATAGCTAAAGTCCAGTCACTGTGTAAGGTATAAAACAAGGTAAAGCGTGGGAGACATAAGGCAACACCATAGTGATATCTAAACACAAGGGAAAAAAAGGGGCTAGCAAAGGAAGTTTGCAAATGAAACGATCATTGCAATTTTCACTAATCACTGTCTTTCTTCCAAGCTGCAAACACTGTAACTAAGCAGAGTAAGAACTTCTGCTCTACTTGAAGAAAAGGACTTTACCACCTACTGACAACCATTTCATTTATTTACATCCACAAGTCTGAATTTACCAGAGACGCACAGAAACCCTCTTGCCCTGTTAGTGCTGCTCTTTAAAATGATGATTAAAAAAAACCCCAAATCCCCCGACAAACACAAGACAGCAACGGAGCAGCCTACACCACATAGCATGCAAGTCTTAACTTATCAAAAACTCTCCACCTGACGAGATTCCTGAGCCTCTCGTAGCTGAAGGGTGTTGGCGAAGGGCTGCTTTGAAACCCCGTCACATGCTGGACCCCACCAACCTGTCTGGCGAGCAGAGTTCACCTCCCAGTTCAGCGGTGGGAAACACAAGGCGCTTCCTGCAGCCGGCTCCCCACACCCTTGCTCCTCATTTTCCTAATGAGGCCCAGCAGTGATGTCAGTTTTGCCCCAAGGCATGATTTGGTCCAAATAAAAACAACCTACACTTGGCTACAAAATCAGAGAAATGCCAAATCTGGGGGAGGATGAGCAAACAAACTGACGGTACAGCTTTTAACTGCGTGCAACAAAGCCAACACTTGGCTGCAACTGCCAGTGAACCTCTTGACTGGTCAATGCCACTCCTCTTGTTGAGGGTCCCTGGCCTGGTTTGGGCTGGGCTGGCCACTAAACCAACGAGAGATGCTCTCATTAACCTCCCTCCCTTCCCAAAAAGAGAAGGGAGAGAGAATAAGGGAGAGAGACTTAGGGGTTGAAAAGAAAACTAAAACTACTTTCATGAAATATTAATCAGAAAAGATAATAATATCAATAAGAAAATAATGAAATGCATACAATATATACAAAACTAGTATCAAGCTTCCAGGCTGACAATCCAGTCACGGGCTGGCACTGGGAAAGTCCCAGACTGGACTCAGCAATGGACAGGGGCTGCATCCCAGATTTGGATTCTGGAATGCAGGGATAGGGATCAAAGGCAGATGAACAGACAGAGTCCTCCTCGGACACCAGCCATTGAAGAAAGAGCCTGACCCCTTTGATCCCTCAGCTTTTATACTGAGCACGATGCAGATCGGATGGAATACCCTGTGGGTCAGTTTTGGGGTCACCTGTCCTGTCCGCTCCTCCCCACAGATGTGACCCCTCTATATGCTTCTGCCTGTGGCCCTCCAAGGGGGCACATAGCAAAGTTGGCTGACCTTGGTTGTTACAGCAATCAGTATAAGCAAGAGCCTCTGCATGCCGTCCCTCGGTATTAACTATAAACATCAGATGTTATCATTCTAGAAGCAGACACTGTCTGAAAAATGCCGTTAGTTTCAGAGAGTGCAGTTAGTTAGAAGAGACTTAACTGAAAAGTAAAATTACTGATAAGAAAATTGGTCTCCTTCTACCTCAAACCAGGAAAGTGCCCCAGATGGCTTTGACCTGGTCACCTGGGCAGTCCTGAGATCAGTTCCAGCAAATTCAGGCGAGACTCCCATGCCATGCGTAGGGCGCACAGCCAGCACCGGCCAACCGGGTAATCCTCACCACCACTCTGGGGGCAGCTGATGCCGCTGAGGTGAATGCAGCTGGATCATGCTGGGTACTCAGCCCGATCTGAAGCCATGTGCAGCTGTTGCCTCTACTGGAAAACTGCTCCTGCAACTCCTTCCTCTCAGCTCTCCAATCCACATAATCTCATGGCTCTCAAGACCCCAGTGTGTGCCCATCTGTCAGGAAGGTTGGGCTCCTCTGTGCTTTGGTCATACCATTACAATAAAGTAGATATTTCTTACCAGAAGTCAGCAAATTCAGATGTTCACAAAGCAAATTCACACATTTAACTCAAAGGAAAAGTTGTGGCCCCTTTGAACTGCATAATGCTCACCTCCTTATATATGAAATTGCCTCTCTGCCTGTGCATTATCACGGGCAGGTCCCAATCCAAAGAAAGCTAATGTTTATACACTCCAGTGATTACAGGGGTAGTCAGTGGGACAGAACAGCTTTGCAGAGTGAGAAAGTCTGTAAGCACTGGCCAGAGGAGGCCAGAGAATACATGTATCACCTTTACTTTAACTTATTTCTGTCTATTGCCACAGCTTCGGCAATAGTGGAGAAGGCAAAACAAATGGGCTTGAGCAAGTGCTGCCATCAGTTACATTACTTGCTCTTCTGCCAGAGTGCTGGTCTGACACGCTCCTGGTACACAGCCACAGTTGACTCTGGATTCCCATACGCACCTGTCAGATTTAGGGAGCCAGAGACGTGCTGCACTCGCGCACGTAGTGTGGGACTGCAACTGGGCCTAAAGATGCTCTCTGTCTGGAGACTCCCCACAAATCCAGCATGGGGAGGGTCCCTGGCACACAAGCTGCTCTGGGAAAGTAATTCTGGCACGTGCTCCCTAGCTATGGACCAAGATCTTGTGGTATAAGGTACGGAGCAAGCAAAGGAAGAGCAACTGTCTCTGCATCAAAATGCTTATCAGCAAAGTTCAAAGTCGTTAGAGGACAATGAGGCAAATTTGGCCACTTAGGTGTGCACCACTGGATTTTGTTGATGGCTCTCCTAACGCACCTGTACACGCTGACTTGGTGTCTACGAACCCCTCTGGACTTGCAGAACAGCCCCTTGTCAAGCAGCTGATCTCCGGGAGTGAGCAAGCACGTGTGTCCAGGGAGGTGTGTGTGCATGCACACCATGGCAAGTATGTGCTCAAGTCTCTTAAGTCTGAGATTTTAGTTGTCAAGTACCCAAATGGGGTCTGTACTGAAGTTAACGGGTTCCACTTGAGCAGAGTTTCTTCTTTCATAGGTCAGGCAGATGGAATAGATCTTGAAAGCAGCCAGATGGAAATTTATGGCTGTGCTTGCCTTATTGAGTGGGAAGTGTGATACTGGTGCCTGCAGAGTCCTTAGGGAGGTGGGCTGAAGCTGCTCTCAGGTACCCCAGTGCACTGTGGCTCTCGTGCACTATTTGACTGCACCCTTGGATTTACGCCAGTGCTAACTAAATCAGCATCCAGCCCTCTACCTTTATTTCTTTATGTCCCTGTCACATAACTTCATTTCACCTTTACTGTAAGAGTTGAAGAAGCCAGTCAGACCAAAGCTCCTCTCGCCTATGTCCTGGCTCCAGCCACGTCCTAAGGAAGAGCAGGGCGAATGCATAGTGATGCTCTCCAGCGTTCTCCTGTACTTCCAGAGACCCGCAGCTTAAAAACTTCAGCTAAAGATGCGATCAGATGCTGTGGTAATGCTGTAAACCCAGAGATACTTTTTCTTCTATCAACTTGTCTAAAAAGGTTCTTGTAAGCTTTAGCACCAACAACAGCCTGTAGCAAGTTCCACATTTTAACTATTGACTGTGTGAAAAAAGTTCTTCCTTTGCTTTAAACCTGCCACCTGATAGCTTTACTTGAAACCCCTATTTCTTGTATTATGATAATTATTGTATATCTAGGACATGTGACTCATGTTTATGCATACTTCTCTTGATTTTTATAGTGCCTTTCTACTGTTCAGACAGTACTACTAATACAGTTAATTCTGTATTGTATTCTTTGAAGTAACTACAGGTATACATAAACATAAAACATAATGCAAAAAACCAAAACATAATATAAAACAATAAAATATAATACATAAACATACCTATCAACGAACTTCTAATCACACAGTCATAATTATCAATATTGTGTCTACCCAGATAGGAGAAAAGGGTGTTCTTTTTCAATAAAATGGTCCTAACAACAGCTTTTGCTTGTAGTCTCACTCTGTAGTCTTCCCTTTATAGTCTCACTTGAAGTACCTGGAGCTTTTCCAAGCACTTAATACGTCCATACAAAATGTAGAAGCAGATCATTCCAGCTGACGATATCTTTATCCATGGAGAGAACAGCAGCTGGAAGATGCTGCCTCACACAGACACAATCCGTAACAGACCAGGCCCTATGCAGGTTCAGTCTTTTAAAGAAGCTGCAGCTTCAGAGTTACCAAATTCCTCAGGGGTGCTCCAGTGCAAGTCACAGCCTCTGGCTTACATCTGGCACCTGCCTAGGACAGCAGGAGCGTGGCCAAAGTGGAAATGGTCTGGGAGATGAGGAAGGACCGTGGAGCGTGGTAGGTAGGGCTGTGGGGAAGGGACAGAGAGAGAGTGCTTTCAAAGAGTGGCGTGGGGCTAGGTAGAGTCTGGGGTCGTGACATGGGAAGCAATGGCCTTGCATCATCTTTTACTCAAGTTTCAGCTCTAGCCCCATGTGAAAAGGGCAACCCCCACTCCAACAACCTGCACTCATTATACATGACCTCCTTGTGCTTGGATGGATGCAATAATAATAACTGATAAATAAGGGTGGACATACACGCAGGAACTTAGTATATGCTCAAAGTATCCTGAATTCTTCACCTGTGCTTCCAGGTCCCCTAAGCGCCATGCACAGTGTGGGACAGGAGACCTGTCCATTTTGAGGCAAAGACCAGCAGTGTTTTGCGGCTCAGCTGGCAGGATGTTTTTTGAAAGCAGCTCAGTTCAGTCAACAATCTCCCCCTAGAGTCCAAGTACATCACCTCAAAAATATGTCTCAGCTCTTCTGGCGCAGAGCCTGGGAACCCAAATTTGTTTCTGATCCAGGTCCTCCAGCTGGCAGTGTAACAAATTGCTGTCCTGCCACCAGGATGGATAAAGTAATTTTTCACTCATTATGTTATTCAAAAATAGAGCAGGAGCTTTATTTAAAACAAGAAAGCAATACACTGCGCTTCAGGAAATTAACAGGGCAAGAAAGCTCTTTTGCTTTATAAACCATAAGGACGAGAGACTGAGTCAGAAAAATGTGAGTTAATATGCCAAGGACCTTGACCAGAAAAAACGTACTCCAGTTACAAATTCTACTGCTCCCAGTCTTGCAGCTAAGCTTAACATTACATCCATGTCAGGCAGCCTGGCTTTTCCTGCGGATCACTAATATTTTTCCCTGCAGTCTACAGAATGGCTTCAGGCAAAATGGTACAGATCCATACCAGCTGCTGGATGGGATAACCTACGGATGTTTTCCTCCATGAGCATGGCATATAGGTGAAGAGAGCTGCAGTTAGTGATACCTCTGCGGTTCTGATTGCACCTTCCTTGGGTGAGAGGCATCACACTTCCCTCTTTCCCAGGGCGCAATCCTGCAGCTGCTCCCACTGTGAGAGGCAGCCCTGAGAAGCAGCACCCTGAGCATGACCCCTGTTTATCTAACCAACGCCGAGGACTGTGCTTGGACTTCTGTCAGAGGCTTGTGACAGCAATAACAACAGTCCCCATAAAGCCAACTTGTTACTTAACAGCCAAAGAAGAGTGGGCGCATGTATCTTGTGTCGCCCGACGGCAGCGTGGCTACGGCTGAGTCATTCGCAAGCTCCGGAGGAGACCCTGCTCTCCCCTAAGCAAGTCCCCCTCACCATGGTGAGGGAAGGGCTGGCCACACAAGCCATTCACTCCGACCTGCTGGCCTTTGCCTGCAGGATCCTTCCATCCTCGCACTGCCTGTCACCCACCTGAACCGTGCTCCTGGAAAAGTGATTTATCATCAGCTTTTATTACTGACTGGGTTATTTCTCCTATTAACCTAAATCAATATACTCATACAGTAAACATCCCAAAACTCTAGTCAATATAGAGAACTCATAAGGTATTACAGATTTATAGATATTTCCAGCTTTGATTAGAGATCCTCAGATGGATGGTGCAATGGAGGCATAGCCAATAGATTAGGTTTTCAAGTACTGATGGTAACTTGTAAGAAAAGCGTTGGGAAGATTTAAGAGCCCAAGTCTCACTGACTTTTAATTGACTTTCAGTGAAGTTAGTATTGCTGAAGCCTTCAGGTACTTTCAAAAGCATTATCTTAAAGCTTTGCCTGTGAGAGGGGAGGGCAGTTACAGTGGGATAGTCATCTTACAAGATGCTTGTCCTGCCGAGGGGCAATGTCCTGCACAGAAATGAGCATGATCCTGAGTATATTTGGCCCTCAGCTGTTACAGAAACAAGTATGGCCAAACCGTCTGGGGCTGCTGTTAGTCCTGCGATGTCGTGCTCTGCAGCCGGCAGGAGACAGCAATGCAGACAACCGAAGTGGTGTCTCCGTCTCTTCTCGTAACTTTACTTTTAATTTCTAACTCAGATGAGATGGTAACACACCCGGGTACACAGTTTCTTCTGTGAATTATTTCAGGACTGTGCATTGCAACTATCGGCTTAGGTCCTACTCCTAGGAGGTACCAATCCCCAAAAGGGATGTGCCCAGTTATGTGCAGACCAAGACAGCACACTTAGCGCGATGGAGGCCCAAGCCAGTCCAGAGGATGAAACTACTGCCAAATCATGTCTCTACAGAGTCCATTTCCTGTATGCTTAGAGTGTCTCTTCTCCATAACTATTAGCAAGCCTTTACTCTTGGGAGCATGTATGAGCAATCACCTAGATTTGGAAGCTAGCTGAAACAAAGAGCAATCACAATGTCCTCTCGTGTGCTAACCTCTACAGATGTATCTGCTACCCCCTGCACTGTACGGTGTAGGGACAGCCAAACTACGGCATGTCCTTTAAGCAATGTCCCCATGCTAGCACAAAGATAAACTCATGGTCCAGGCTGCTGAACTTCTTCAAGAGAGCTCCTCTGAGGTTCACTGGGGTACCTTCACACAGCACGAGGGTAACTTTACAGAGCACTACACAGGCATGCCCCTGGAGACAACGACTGGTTTGGTTAGGTTTCTTAAAGAAACTTTTTTAACAAGCAAAAGTCACATTCAAAATATTAATTTTTATTTAAATAAAGGAAAATGTACTAATAAACAAAAACGTGTCTTTTTGTCCTGGGCTTCTACACTGCAGAAGAGAGATTCTCTGCCCAGAAACTTCTGTTATACAGTATTTCTTCTATTTAAATAGGTCACCTGACAGGGGAAAATATCTATGCAAAATTTCAGTGAAGCCAACAGATTTCTGATCAAGACTGGCATCTGGTAATAGCTATAGATTTCCACAGATTCATTCCTCCCAGTACAGAAGTCTTATGTCCGATGCTAACTCAAATGCTTATGGAAAAATCTTGCATACATTAATATAAAATGTAGCAGCTTCCTTCCATGCTTTTAGATCATCCTCTAGAAAAACAAAATAGCACATCTCTGTCACAGAGTTCTGAAAGTGGATCAAAAATCCTATATAAGGAGAGATTTCTGTATTTAGCTCCAATTAATTTGACTTCAGTACAGATATGCTGGAGCCAAAAATAGACCCCAGACTGTTTGACTCCCATTCTCTGTTCTAGCCACTACACCATGCCTTGACAATGATAGGTACTTTACAGAAACATTGGTTTCTCTCGGTATTACGTATTTTCAGTTGCCCTTTCAAATGCATTCCACTTCAAGTAGGCTGCCACATATACGCGTTCTTCGAATCAGAGTTCAGTTTGACACTTCGTGGAACTACCTCCTTACAATACAACCCTTGTGATCTATCAGCTAATTACCAGGAACTAAATATATGGGGTTTATGAGAATACACATCTATCAGAGTTCGTTACCCTGCTGACCGCCGCCAGCTGAGCTTAGTATCAGGTACAGGAACAGCATCTAGAAACAACTGCTTCAAAGCGCAGAAACAGGAATGGGACTTCAGCAAGAGGTAAGGTTGGGGCAAACATCCGTACGAGAAACATCCCAGTATTGCTGCCACCAGTCCCATGAAGGCCAGGTCTCACCGTTAAGTGTGTCAATTTAAAGACTTTGGAAAAAAACCCCAACTTTACTTGGAAGCCAGTCTGAGCGCCCAGGATGGGCAGGCCTTTCCAAATTGGCAGCAAATCCTGCACTCTTTATTCTTGGAAAGGTTTTATTTACATTATTGCAATTCTGGGTAAGGATTGCAAGATAGAGCTCTGAGATCAGACCTCTAATCCTGCCTCTCTGTTTACTGCATTGATTGTGCTCTTTTAGACTCTGATCTCGCCATTCCTGCGTAGCGCAGGCTCCCCTCTGTTGGGGATGGGGAATTAAAATGGGATTCAACCGAAAAGCTGAGGCAGAGCAGGGAATGATGAAAACACATCATCTGCCATGAGCAGCCCTCACCATGGTTAAATTTAGAATGTAGGCTCCTCAAGCAGAGAGATGATCCTCTTTCCCTGTGGGGCACCAGTCACACAGTGCTACATAAATATTAAAACAATAATTGATGATTAATTAATAATGGCTTCCTTTTCCTCATGACCATCTCTCAGCTGCCATAAGAAATATTCATTTCCTTTCTTCTAGATGCAGATACAAACAATCATTCAAAAACTTGTCTCCTCAGAGAAAATTCCCTCTCCCACTCCTTTTCACTAAAATATTATTTTCTGCAGCCTCGGACGTGAGATTCTGGACCATTGACAGGCACTCTGTTTAAGAAATAGACACTAATTAAAAAAGCCTCAGAAGCCACAATAACCAAAATAAACATCAAGAAGGCAAAGCTGAGGTACAGAAAAAAAAAAAAAGCAAATGTATTCATTCCCTCTTGCTCTATAACCACGTTCTCTATGAAGACAAAAGTCTTCCAGTAAAAAACATTTTACATGCTATGAGTAGTACCAAGGGACATCTGTTCCTTTGGTGATGGTAGAGACAGACATCTGACTCTGATCTTACAGCTGTCTTGTACCAGTATATTGTTCTTGCTTTTGATCTGCACCAAATTTGGTTTCTGTAAAGTCACAAAACCTCCAGAAATTCAGCAACCACCAGTTCCTTTTGCTCATCATTTTGCTCTGCCCATCTCTTCCTAAGCCAGGGCAGCTCTACTGCACCTCCACCTACCAGCCTCACTCCTGCCACCAGCAAGTCCTCTTGCTAGTTACTGAGCCATCACAAGGTCTTCTAGCTACTAGCCTCTCTTGTAACCCTCCTAGTTAAAAAAAATAAAGCAAAACCAAACCAGAACCAAACAAAAAATCCTTTGTTCCTCATCTGCCATATTCTCCTAGCATTCAGCTCTCAAGCTCCAAACTTGGTTTCTGCTGCCTGAGTTCACTTCTCTCCAATTTCACCTGCTTCCTAAATGTCAGATCTTACTAAAGCCTTTCCTTACCAATGACATTACTACTTCTCTTCCTTCTCACCCTTTTTTCTGTTGGTTTTTGTTTGAGGGTTTTTCCCAAACAACCAGCCTTTGCCTTTCCCAGCTGCTCAGGTCTGCAGGTGCCAACCACCTAGAAATCACTGACCAATCCTTAAATCACAGACTAAGCCTTAAAATTTAGCTTTCAAGACAATTATTAAGATAATTATGCTTTATAAATAAAATTCTGTTTTCTTGTGGGAAAAAAAATTAACATAATCCAGGGCATCAACATTTGTCTAGGAAATTTCTTCATAGTATTTTTACTGATAATGAATGCCATCTCTTAATAATCCCCCAGGTCCCCTTTAGAGGCAATTATTATAGAAACAGATCTTCCTAATGAAGATAGAGTTATTGAGTCCAGAAGTTTTAAATCACTAATCAGGATGGCTGTGAGACTCCATGCAGCAATTAGTTTTAAAACCAGTTTTAAGATGAAGTTGGATTGCTTTCTGAAAGGGATGCTACAGCCTGCAGACTCGTGAACCCCAAGGGGCCCCGTGTGCCTACAGCTGCACTGCGGCAACTTACTGGGACCTGACTAGGTCATATGCAGCATCTGCATTGGCATGTATGTGTTAAATAAGCACAGGACTAAAAGCACATAAGAAAATTGCAGGAATCATAGAATGGTTAGAGTTGGAAGGGACTCTAAAGATCATCTAGTTCCAACCCCCCTGCCATAGGCAGGGACACCTGCCACTAGACCAGGATGATCAAAGCCCCATCCAACCTGGCCTTGAACACTTCCAGGGATGGGGCAGCCACAACTTCCCTGGGCAAACTGTTCCAATGTCTCACCACCCTCACAGAAAAGAATTTCTTCCTCATATCTAATCTAAATCTACCCTCTGCCAGCTTAAAACCGTTACCACTTGTCCTATCACTACACTACCTGATGAAGAGTCCCTCCTCATCTTTCCTGTAGGCCTCCTTTAGGTACTGGAAGGCCGCTATAAGGTCTCCCTGGAGCCTTCTCTTCTCCAGGCTGAACAACCCCAACTCTCTCAGCCTGTCCTCATAGGAGAGGTGCTCCAATCCTCTGATCATCTTTGTGGCCCTCCTCTGGACTCGCTCCAACAGGTCTATGTCTTTCCTGTGCTGAGGGCCCCAGAGCTGGACACAGTACTCCAGGTGGGGTCTCATGAGAGCGGAGTAGAGGAGCAGAATCACCTCCCTCGACCTGCTGGCCACGCTTCTTTTCATGCAGCCCAGGATGCGGTTGGCCTTCTGGGCTGCAAGCACACATTGCTGGCTCCTGTTGAGCTTCTCATCCAGCAACACCCCCAAATCCTTCTCCTCAGGGCTGCTCTCAGTCAAGGAGAAATTAAAACAACCAGAGACCCATATGTAGGAAGCGGCACAGGGAGTGTGTCCAGGAGTCCCCCAGCCCAGCCCCAGGTAGGCTAACGGGCACTGCGAAGCACTCGGCACAAACCAACATGGCTGTAAACGTGAGAGACACTGGGCTTCACTTGGTTGTCCTGTACACGCTGAACAGCAGCCTGGATGCAAGAAACTCCCCCTGTAAAGGTTTCACCCCACAAAATAGTTTCTCCACATTTCTAAAGCCTGTAGCAAAAGGATGGCACCTGCCTCCAGGAACATCATCTCACCGCAAGGGATGATATTCACCACTGTGCTAAAAATGTGTTTTAAAAATTCTTGGGCAAACGAGCAAGGGCCCAGTACTTCAGCCCGTATCCTGCAGCTCCCACAGTCCTCTCTTCAGGCAGGAGTCTCCTGCCTCCTTACGGGAGGAGGGCCTCAACAAATGAGTGCAATTAAAGCATAGATAATGCATCTGAACATGTGCATTCCTCATTTATTTAACAAGCACAGTTTAGCTTTAATTATTTATGATAACACTTCAGAAGAAACTAGTAAACACAGTGCAGTAGGCTCCACAAAAGTAAGGAAGCCTTTGCTGTGGGAGACTGCTCCATGGCCTCCTGCTCCGAAAACTCTGCTGGGACAGGGACTCAAGCCTCACCTAGTAAGGAATTACAAGGTGCAAGGAACAGGGCAAATGAAGAATTTGAGGTTGTATTTGACTTTGAAAGAAAACCCAAACTTTAGCAAGGAAATCAATGAGCAATATTATAAATAAAGCTTTCCATTAACACGAAGACTCTTATATCTTATTCTGAATGTTGAAATCCTCTTGCCTCACCTACACACAGAGGATGCTAAGTAGGTGTGAGTGACTCGAGGAATCTTTAGACCTACTCCTCCTCCCTCCTCCATCAGGAAAACCAGGAGTTGTTGCAAATCAGTGTATTTACTATGCAAGTAGCTAAGGGGAAGGGGAGGCCCTGGTCCGTTTGAGCCAGGCAGTGTGGGCTGAGACATTGCCCCCCAAAAAGCCCACAGCCCGCGTCAGGGCTGAGGACAGCAGCACCCCGCACGAGCAGACTGACAGGCTGCAAAAGTCAGGCTGGGGCCAACAATTTCTTAAACACAGCCAGGAGGAGCTTCGTTGGGGAGGACAGGAGGAGGGAAGGGGCCCATAGAACAAAAGGGCTGGGGAGGCCTGGACATGGAAAAAGAGAGAGGGAAGAAGCTATGAGAAGAGGGGTAGGAGCACACAGCCAGCCACCCCAGGGGCGCCCCTCCAGCTTCGCCTCCGGGCCAGGGCGGTGCAGTGGCATAGCACATCTCTGGCCACCCTCCCTCCTGCAGCTCCCGCTGCGACAGCACCGGGTGTCTGCTGCTACTGCTGCCCTCGGCCCCGCTGCAGGCAACGGGACCTCCCAGAGCACACTGCCGATACACCTCTCTGAACTTCTGCCATCCTTCCAAATCCAGCTATCTGCAACAGAAACGGAGCTTTTCTGGCTGTCTCGTTAGCAAAGCCTCTGTCACCATCATGCGTGGCATCATTGGAAATTTCAGTGGAGAACAAAAGGCCATTGCAGCGAGAGGGAGAGGGTGCCACTACTGAGGGCCACTTCTCAGTTGCACTGCTGCCTGCCAGTGGCCATAAAACATGCTGCTGTCTCTTAGCCTGGATGAGTGCATCCAGTGGTGTAAAACATAGTGGTTTGAGGCTGAAAATACTCCAAAGTCATGGCGCTATTCCCTGCCTTTCTGAGACAATTGCAGTGCATGAAGAATCTGCATTGTCTACTGAAATCCAAAAATATGTGCTAGTAATAATCATCCCACAGAGCACTGGCAGGCAATTTCGGGACACTTGAACTGTTAGTATGTTCCGTCAGTTTACATGGATCTTTGGTGAGTGGATGAATAGCGTCTCTGCATGAACTGACATCCAACTCAAAACCATCCTGATGCACAGACGTACAGAAAGACCATGTGGCCCCTTCCAGACAGCTGTGTGCGAATGCAGAGATGTCCAAATCTGAGGCCAACTTGGGATTGTTGTTCACCAGGGAAACCTGAAACTAAGTTTAGCACTTATCTGGAATCAATTCTTTCGCCCTCACTCTATAAAAGTCAGGCCTGTTCCTTAATGAAAAAGGTGCTATGCACTCTAGCTTTGCCTTTTCTATATTTTGACTTAAGGTATCGCTGGCTGTGTTTAATACTTTCAGTCCTGCAGAGCAACCTTCTGAAAAGGTCAAAACAAAACACTAGGAGTCAAATTCATCGCTAGTACAACTCCATTGACTTCAGCAGCATTACACCTGGGATAGATCCAGCCGTAACTGTTTCCATTAAGATAAGTGGAAAAGAAGTGTACTTGCTGTCTTAACTTTACTTTTCAATTGATCTGTTCTGTTCTACTCTGTGTTTCATTGCAATCAATAGGAATATATCTATTAGAGAAAGTTACAGCACAAAACATCTAAATAGCTTTTAAAAAACTTGGCTTCTCAGTTTCTAATGAATGTCAGGGAGATGAGAAGGTAGCAGGGATTCAGTGTGCACTCCAGTGCTTTATCTTTCCAAAGAGGATAGATGTAAGCAGCTACCGTAAATATTTTTATGTATAAGCTACATCATAGCCAACAGAGATCTTCTTTAAAGATCTGCTCTTGATAGCAGACATGAGCTGCCAGCCCTGAACAACAATGTCAAATATAGCTCAGATGTTACAGGGATGGGCGCCGTAAACACTTATAAGCAGTTAGATTAGGGGGAAAATAAACTTAACTTCTCCGGGATTGTGTTCATGTTCATCATGTTCTGCTCCGCATCACATCAGCCATGCTGACAGACTCCTTCTTCTAGGCAGAGGTAAGATTATGGGAACCTTATTTGTATTTCAAGTGCTTGTTTTCCTTTCCAGCCTTTCAATGCTTCTTGCTTCAACCCTTCTTTATATACCATGATGGCACTCTACCACTATACTAGTGCCCATTGCTCTGGCTGAAGCACCACCCAAAGCACCACTACCTGAACCATTTTTAATGAGTGATCTTGGAAAAATACCACAAATCAGTCTTCTGGATGAGCTTTAGTCATTGAGGCTGTCATGAAATGAGATTACATTACCAGGTTAGACGGCTCCTAGCATTAAATTGTAGTCATGTGGCTCTTTTAATTTGCCATTTAGAATTTCATTTAAACCTTTGCCTCAGAACTACACAAATATCTGTTAAAGTCTGCCATTATTCCAGATTTTAATTTTTATTGCATCATTGCACTGGAAGCTTGAGAAAGACGTTGCAGAGCGTGCCTAGCAGTGTGTAGCACCAAACTGGGACATGGGACGGGCGATGGGCGAGACCAAGAGACAGAGCAAGCAAAACTAAATTGCAGTTGCATCACTCCTGTGCACATATGCTGTTTACTGGGTTTAGATGTGGGATTTGGATTTTTAGACAGTTTACTGATGGAAAGGCTCATCTATTGCTGGAATGCTACTATGCTCACCTACAGCCACAGCACTCTCTCCTTCGCTTATGTCTATGCCTATGAAAACTAAGGTGGTCTTAGTGCCCTAAAGGATTGGGTACTAGAGTATATCCATGTCCTACCTCTTCCACAGGATAAAGACCCTCCATCCCATACTGGTGATGTACACGTGCTCTCACTGACTCCGCTGTGCAATTCAGAAGGATTGTACCAACTCCAACTATCACACAGATCCTTCGCAATTCATCTCATGTCAGCTCAGTCAGCGCCAGTGACCAGGTCTCAGGTGCTAATGGCCATCATTTAAAGGTTGCTTTTACTGCACAATCAGTCAAGGAAAAAGCAATCATTTTAAGAAATACTATTGTATTGATTTAGTTTGCATCACTGGGATGTCTTAGCATAATGGATGAGGTATTCATGACCAGGGTGCTATGCTATTCCCTGTGAAAACATTCTTAAGATGTAAATCATAAGGCAAGAAGGATTTGGGAAAGGGGCTTTTTCTGCTCTTCGTATTTGCTTGCTCTTCTTTTAAACTGAGTATCATTCACTTTAATGCACATATTCTGAATAGCTATGCAACTGAGAGTAATTCAATTTTCCCACCACAATCAACAAAATGTTCTTCCCTTGATCACTCCACTTTGTACATTACTTTGTGGCCACTTCAGTGTCAAATTTGGTCTTCCCTGCAATACCCAAATGCTTCTAACACAATTTACAGCCTACTCAGAGAGTACCTTCTTGGAAATAATGTTAATCAGGATAATTTTTCCTCTTACTTTAAAGAGCTCTTGATTGGGTGCTTTCAATCAGCTGTTAGCCAGAGTTACCTCAGGATTTCTCAAGTTCTTATGGTGAAATGGGACAATGCCATTTAGCAGTCAGAGAGCATGTTTAATGGATCGCTCTAATCTCAAGGAGGGCCTATGAAACTCTAATTTGTCAGGTTTCATTACATTCAATAATGACTGTAATTTTCCTGAAGCGTTCTGCTCACTAGAAAATTATGTACCATAGTTTTGCACCCCATTTTGTCTAACTCAGTATTCAGAAAAATTGAAGGCATCTTGTTCTCCATGGCTACTACCCAGAAGGGGCCTGCAAAAGGGGGGTTAAGAGTTCACTGTCAAATGTATTTATCTCAGAAGCAGGTATAATTCTTTTGCAAACAGCTAAGTGTCAGTGCAAAGCCAAGCTGATTCAGGGTAATAAAAGCACTTCTGCAAAGCTTTTAGGTGACACTATATCCCTCACAAGCTTTCTCCACCCCTGCTTCTACTTTATCATCCAATACCATCATTACCTTGACCAATCTGCACATTATTTCCTTTCCAAATGGATCGATTTCAAAACAGCTCATCTGCTAATGCTCAGCACAGGTTTGGGTGATTCTCCTATTGTTTCAATTATTTCTTTGAGGAAAATTCGATCCTGTTAAGCAAACAAAGCTTTTATCTTGGCTGAAGATGCCTGACCTACGGTTGCTACTGATAGATGGAGAGCTTCTTCTGAAACCCTCCTTGCAGTTGTAGCACCCTCAAGTGACAGAGATGTCCCGGTTTCGTTCATTAGGCGTAATAGACAGTGTTAGCTGCACCCCAGCACATTAAATGGGTGAGCTATTAAAATTAACCACACATTTCTGAAGGAAGATGTGCCTTCTCAGTAAATGATTTGGTGATCTCCTGGTTTTGATCTGCTGTGGCAAAGAAACAGCTTCCCAAAGAGCAAAGCGAAAGACGCATATGGCTTCACCCCAATTTCCAGGGGCTACTGTCTGTTTTGGAGGGCAAACCGGCATTGATCAACATTTGAAAGTGAACCTGTCATGCTTTCTCAGATGTCTTTGGAGATTTGGCCTGGCAGTCCATAAGTAATGCAGAGTGTGCAGACAAGAAAGCCCCAGGCAGAAGAGAGTGGTCACAAAGGAATAAATAGAGCAAAATAGATGATCTTCCAGTTGCTGCCTGTGTGGTGAGTCTGCTGTACCTTTATACCTCTTCACCCTGAACTAACAGTGCCTCTGCACTTTTATAAACAGAGACTGTGGAGTGGCTCTGTCCACAGCCATTCAAAATCCTCTTTGTAAGGCACTATATACTGAATGGGTGCTAAGTAGTTAGATTATAAATTAGTAAAATTTTAAACTCTACCATCACCTCCCAGGACCATTTTATATAAAATTTTGTCAGCTACACTAAGGAACAGTGTTTACCAAGATCTGCCTTTCATACAGCCCAACGTAGCATCGCTGAAAATAAACAGCAGCTTGGTCAGAGATTCTCACTTGCAGGTTCGTCATGCTGGCATTTATATGATTTTCCTAACCTCACTCAGATATGCATGAAGGGCCCAAAAGAACAGCCTGTTAGCATGAGACCAAAGAGGGTTACTTTCTGTTTATTATTACCTTTAATATGCCAGTCTGGTGCTGGACAGACCATTCTGTCGCTACCAGTGAAGTTCTGAGCAGCAGCCATAGCTTTCCTACACTGGGCACTTAGTGTTAGTCCAGAATAAACCAGGAGGCACTTAACTCTGCAAAAATGTCACCTCAACTGTAATCAGATGACAGAGCACTATTTTACTTGAATCCCTCTAGGATTCTCACAGGCACAATTTTGCACATGCAGACTTTTCAGCTCTCATACAATAGCCAGATGTGCGTTTCTTCACATGGTGCTCACCTGAATTTACTTTACAAGTGCCTTATGTCCTCAAGAGAGTAGCTGCTAGGAAATCAGCCCTGTTCAAAGCCAGGGATTCAAATGTCTCTTAAACTTGTAAATGACTGGAGCTGAATGCAAACTTTGTGGCTTAGCCCATCACCAGGTATCTAGAGACGCCTTAGTATGCCAAAGGAAATACAGTAAATAACCCTATTATTTCTACATGCCATTTTCATTCCTGATTTGAAAAAAGCTCTTCAAGTGAAACATGCTTTGCGTTACCTGAATGCAGAAACAACTCTCTGTCCTGCAGTGTTTCGTTAAAATGCTTCAAATGGCCTTTGGTCTTCTGTGCCTAGGGCTGACGCACGCTTGCTTATACCAGCAACTTCCAGGCTTAAGCCATCATTGATGAAAAAGCCAATTTGTTCACTGCTTTAACATGAACATAGCAAGAATCAGAACACTTTTGAAATATCCCTCCTGATCGCATTTGTGACTCTGGCACTTGGGAAATTCAAGCCACTTTGAACGATCTCGTTTTATTGGGAGAACATCAGAAGTAGCAGGATGTCTTATATTGACATATTGGTTCCACTTTGCTACACATTTGGGATCAAAGTCATCCCTGGCGGAACTCTATAACCTTCAACAGACAGGATAAATTTGGCCCCATATGCCCATAGCAGCTGGGGACTGCAATTGTTTTCCTTTTTTCATCCGTATTTTGAGGATAGGGAGCCTGATTTTCTGCTTGCAAAGCGACTTGAGATTTTTGCATATGTGCGATGTGAGGCAAACAATTAGTATTATCATACATGGCCCTGGTATGATTGTTACGGTCATCTGTGGCACGTATCTAAATTTTAAATTAAACACATGCTATAAATAGCCTAGAAAGAATCAAGCTGGAGATTATTTTATCAGACACTCAGCAATCTGTTCAACTGGCTTTCCTGCTTACTAAACATGGCATCAGACTCCATTTTGAACGTGCAATTATGTTTTCTTTACGTAGCATCTCCTATCATCTATTGTATTCATACAGAGAGAAGCAGCTCGTAAATACCATTTCACATTCCAAACAATTTGCTATAGGCAACTACATCATTGCTTTGTTCAAATAAATTTACATAAATCATTATTAGAATGTTTTATCTTAGCAACTTTATTTTGCTCCCAGAGGACAAATTAAATGCATGCTTAAAGCAGAATATTTTAGAGGAAGTTATTCCTGAACTGTTTATGAGACAGGAATAGACATTTCCATCTAATTTTTCACTCGTAATGTAATTTCTTTAGTTTTCTCTGCACATTTAAAAACCACACGTCTGATTTGCAGGGGTTTCCCTGGAAGTGCGCAGTAGAATAGATGACTGTGCCGCAATCTGTTCATCCATCAGCTGGTGCTTCCTTTGACTCACTCCGCATTCAGCTCCAAACACTTCGTGGGAAAGGCCAAGAACGACAGTAAGTCCCACTTGCTGCTTGACATGATTATATTACGAGCAAACTGCTGTTGTTAACCAAAATTTACAAATTAAGTCATTAGAAGATAAATCTATTTCTAGTAAATATTTGTGCGTTTGGATTAATTGAACAGAGCTAGTCCTCGCTAGCTCAGATTTACAGCCCGGCATCCACCCATGCATCCTGTAATGAAATGTGTTGTTCTCGTTAGTATTATTCAATTACAAATGCATACATGCTAATTGTGCGTGACTCATGGACCGCAGCAAGTGACTCAGAGAAGAAAAACCAGAGGGCACAGTCACCCAGTACCTGTCCCTCAAGTCCAGCCTGAAGACACGGTGGACCCAACCCACAGCTGTCCATGCCCTGTGACGAGCTCATGTCTGCTTGTCAGTGCCACCAGCAGGAGCTGAAGGACAACCACCGCCGGCAGCTTCCAGCTCTACAAGCATTCCGTCCCGCACATCTCCACCCAGCGCCCCAGGGCCAGCCTGCAGGATCCGACCCCAGCAGAGCTCCCTGCGCAGGGACCGATTTCGAGAGACCTGGCAAACCCATGCAGGGCCAGGGAGGTTGACGTGGAGATACCAGCTCTATGTGCCAGGCTGCAGGCTCCCTGTGAAAGCTCACCTGCAGCTTTTCCAGCAATGCTCACCAGTGTGCCACAGGATCTGGCCCCGCTGTGCCACGGCTGTTACATGCTGCAGACCTGCCCTAGGACAAGCTGAGCTACTCTTTCAATATGCTCTCAAACTAAAATACAAGCTTTTAAACACAAGGCATGTTAAGCAAAACTTGATCTTCGATTTATCTCTGTGTCCAACACTGCTCCCACTTGCCTGCTCCTCAACTTGTTTGTGACTGTTCACGGAGTTGCTTTATTCCCTCAACTCCCTTCTAGGGAAGAGCAACCCCAGAGCAAGTGTTAAGAGCCCAAGTAAAGACCTCGGGAAACAAGGAAACCAGAACAAGAACTTTTGTTACTCTGCACTGCTGTCACAGATCACCTTTGTGTAGGTAAGGAACCCCTCCTGGCCTAGCCAGTGCAGCCACCGTTTTTTGTACTGTCTTCGCAGCTGTCCCAGTTTCTTTTGAAATGATACCCAGGTACGCGGATGGGAAAGAAAATTATAGTCCAGATGATCCACAGAAAGCTCCGAACAAGCACTGTGGACAGCCATAATTTTGCTAAGTATTATATTGCAGAAGCCTTGATGAGAACTTCCATATGACCCTTTCTTCCTCCAGAAACGTGGCGTATCTCATGTCTGCTGTTACAGTTACTCCACTTGCATGTCCTGTTGTAGGTATCACCGGCATGTCTCAGCTGCCAGCCCATCAGCTACACACCAGCTTAAACGGACATGAAAAATGCAGCAGAAGCAGAGACACAACTGAGAAGCCTGTATCAGGATTCAGTGCAAACACCACCTGCCCCTATGGTGTTTCATCTCAGTCTTGATCTCAGAGATAAGCTGGAGTTGGGCAATCTGGAGCTACATCTGGGTCAAGCCGAGGGTGTGGGAGAGGTTCAGGCCAGAGGATGCTCACTTCCAGGCCCTCACAACTTCATGCTAGCATAGATAACTCTCTGCTATTTGGGATAAAGGGTGGGGGGTGACTGCAGATAGTGGAAAAACCTCTTGCAGGTCCTTTCCTTTCCCCTTCCTGAGCATTCCTGCCCTCAGAAACCAGCAGAATTTCATGCAGAGCAGAAGGACCAAATCAAATCTCTTTGCTTATACTTAGTCTAAGTATATTGCATATCCTTATAGGTCTGTCCAGATCTGTTCTCAAACTAGCGTATCATAGAAAATTACTTCAAATGTAAAGGCTTTGTATTCCACCAGCCATGGTGATACCATGTGAACAGCAAGTAACTGAGTACCGGAAACCCAGTGAAGCTTCAGTAATACAGCCATGGAAGATGGCAATAATTTATCATCTCTGCAGTAGTTTAATCCCAGATGCACCATTTGCTAATTTATTTCCATATGTACCTGGCAGACAGATTAATCAGCCATCTCTCTCTGAAACCTAGATCGCACTTTATCCCTTTAGTAAGCAAGAGAAAACAAATGTACACAGCAAAATAAGATTCCCTTACAGAGGAGCTCTGTCAACCTTTAAAGCCTGCAGTTTCCTTTTTTAGCTTAACAATAGCTTTTCAAAAATGTAACACCTAAATCTGCTTTCACATCAGTGCATTTCTGCATCTACTGAAGTCTCTTTGCTAACGCTTGTGAAAACGAAGGCAGAGATACGGAGGGGACATCCCTTCTACTTCTGGTGTCAGCTGGAGAGAGCAACACAGCCCAACGAGAGGGGCAGCAGCCCTGCACCAGGGGCCAGGGCCATCCCCATGGCCAGCAGCAACTCCTCCGGGCTGAGGAGGCTGTTTCTCTGTGCCAGGGTTTGCAGAGTTGCAAAATCGGGATGATAATAATATTTTACAAAACATTTTGAGCTCTACTGAACTAATTACTATTATCAGTGATAATGCGCTTCCGATGCACTTAGCCCTTCTTCTGGAAGACTCTGCGAAGGGGCCGCACTTGCCGAAGCTGAGCAGCTGTTAGCACTTCAGCAATGTTATTGGTAATAAATACGGTGTCAATTCTGTGCCTGGTACCCTTTAAGGATCTGTTTGCAATCCGCTCTTTATTTTGATTGTAAGACATTATCTGCATTAAACATAATTAGTCATATTATATCATTTGCCAATCTAAGCGTAGTCACTTGACAAGGCGGGATGGAGCTGAATGAAAGCACAGCATGGGCTGAAGCCCAAGGAGATGAAGTGAGTGGGAGCTGGCACAGATCCGGAGGGGACACGGGCTCAGGCATCCCCGGCCACAGGCTTTTTGTATGAAAAGTGTCACTTGCATAGCCACTCTGTGACTCTGTTCCCTGTATCAGTGTCTGAATGGGCACAGGCAAAATGTCATTATTAAACCGTGGAAGAGTAATAAAATGATTGATGAAAAGGAAATGATTTATGAGCTTCAGTATCCTCATAACAGTTACAATAATCAAAATATATAAATATTTGGATATGCTACTGACAGATGGCATATACTGGAATAATCATACAGAACACGTCAGTTCTCAGAATCAGCTTATTCCAGAGTTGGCATGTTTCAGGGTTTTCTGCTACTAAAATAAGCACCTGGTATTTGATCCTCCAAAAATCTATTTTCACAAACACACGGGTGTCTTTTGATAGAAAAGCTACTGAGCTTGTCACCATGCACATACTCTACCCAAATAACAGCATACTGCCACCGGCTTCCTTTGCTTCACCCGCGTGTCAGTTGGAAAGGCAGCAGTGACCCTTCTCGTTAGAGCTGGGGTTGTCAGGATGGAGTGACTGTGCCTTGCCGAGGCTTGGGTTTTGGTTTCATCCACCTGTTGCCTGCGAGACAAACTTTGCCATTTGCAACCCCAGGAAGAACAATCTGACTTTTTTTTGCTTACACTCCTCTGTCCACAAGTCTGAGAAAAAGAGGGCTTTTGGAGAGCTCTGGTTGGAAATAATTAATGTTCATTAATAATGATTAAAACAATTACAGTGGACAAATACATCTATTTGTGTTGGGCATGAATGAAGCGGTAACCTGTACCTGTGCCTTGGACTAAGAAACCCATGTGGAGAAGACCGACCCAGGTGGAAGGAAGGAGGAGAGCAAAGGCCATGTCCCCAGCAGGCTGCTCTTTTGTCCCCACACCCAGGACAGGGGGATGGGACCAGCATGCATGCGGGAATAGGGATGCTGTGCCGTCACCCCCCTCAAGGTTATTACTGAAGAGCAGCCCTCCTCCTTCCCCGGCGGAGAGGATAGTCTGGAGGAGACCCTGTCTCAGGTCTGAAACGCAGCAGCCACAGCCCTCCCAGGTAATAAGTCCTCTCCACAAATACCAGTATTTCAGAAAAGCTGTTTAAGATGTGCCATGTAACAAGCCATTTTAGCAGATAGTAGTTGGTGGTAAACAGACAAATTGAAAAGATTAATAGGCGTTCATTTATTATGTTACACTCTCTTCAATTTTCCCAGACAATCAAATTGGTAAATTAGAGCCATAATTTTCCACCAATTAATACCAGATGTGACACATTTTGACATTAAAAGAGTAAATATAAAAGAACTGTCAAATACTTCATACCCCTAATATAATACTGTCTGAACGGAAAACCTAAACTCTTCACACCTTAGACCTGTTCTGAGACACAGACACAAAGGATGCTGATGTTTCCAACGGCTGCACCTTCGCATGCTGCACGCTGACCCCCTGACAGTCACTAGCACCTCTCCCAAATGCATGTTGACTGAAAAGTCCAAACGCCAAAGCAATATTTATACCTGTAATCCAGTATAGGATGTACTGTCATAACATAAAGGGAGATGGCAATAAAAAGTAATAGGAAACGCCACAGACAAACCAGGGTCATTGCATGTCTTCAGTGCACTATTGGAAAACGATAGTTACCAAAGCTTTTAGAAAAGAAAATGGAATCCAAAAATCTTGATTTGGCTGCATTTATGATTAGCTGACCTGGTGTTTCTCCTTTGCAACAGTTTCTACACTAGGACATTGCAGCATCAGTTACGGGACGGTCCGCAGCATGCCGCGACCCCGGAGTCAGCCAGACTCTGTGACCAGCTGACCAGCGCGACCACCTCCAGGGGACCTGCCTGGCACAAGGGGACTGCAACACGCAGGGGCCCCGGGACAGACTCACTGTCTGAGTCGGTCCCGGCTTCCCCATGCGTGCTGGACCCTGCTGCGCAGGACCCAGCGGTGCTGCCAGCGCCGCTCCAGTGCTGCTCTGCTCTCCAGAGAGGAGAGACATGGAGCTCTGGGAGCAATTAAGGCTCATCTGCTTTTAACTCTGCATTAGCTACAGTTTTGGGGAGGAGGGAACATACCATACAGCAGCTCTCTTTTACTTCAATTATAGCCATACCCCCTTTCTCCATATAGTCCCAGGCGGCATGGATTATTGATCCAAGCTGAAGGTGACTTTGCAAAGAAGGAAATATCCCCTTCACACACCACGCACCCCTGCCCAGGCCCTTGAGCAAATCTCCCTATGAATTTTCCCCATTCACGCTGCGGAGCTGAACTGGCATCACACAGTCCATCACCGGTATCACATAGCCCTCCCTCCATCAGTTGTCTGCCACAACCTCCAGTACCGCTTCCCAAACTCACCAGGCAGCAATTGCTGCAGACTTCAGGTTTCACCACAACGTACAGTGAAAGGGAGCAAAACCAGGAAGATGCCCGGAAAACGAGAGGCTTTTTCCATCAGTGTTTACTTTGCAACCTGGGGCAGCAGGCAAACCTCCACCATAACTACATCCCACTGGCAAGGTCATTGAAGTAAAATGTGTCCAGGTGGAAATCACTCTCCCTCTTGTACCTCACCATGCTTACAATGAATGGGCTTCTCACACACAACCGTATGTCACATTTTGCCAGTACAGACAGGTATCTGACAGATTTCCTAGTGGCTAGACTTAACTGGTCAAATCTGGTACTCAAGTGACTTCAGAAGAAGTTTTTTTTCCTGATTAGAAGTCATGGGCTTTGTGTGCCTTTTGACTCAAATTAACTGGCTCCATCAGGCTCCAAAATCTGCAGGGACATTCAGCCACAAGAAGCACAAAAGTGGACTGGAAAGGGGCTCAGCCACTTTTGCAGCAACGTTACCAGGAATCTGCAGAAGGGTCCCCACAGGGTTCTGGATCTGAAGCAGACAGTGCAAAGCTACAGTCAACTAGCACAGGGCAAGACCATCCCTACTGGCCCAACAACATTCGTGATGGGATGAAATACAGTCTGAAGCTCCAGAGCAACTACGAAGCCTGCCCCAGCCTCTGTCCGGACACTTTCCTGGAAAGATGTGAGAATAGGGCTCTAAGCAGAATCGGAGCCCAGGCAGAAATCTCCCCCTTTCAGTCTCTTCCCATAAACAGGCAGTGGGGGGCAGAGGGGAATGGACTTTAAATGGTTTTGCAAGAGGAACCCCGATGAAAGCAAATCAGCTACAACTGAGAAAATCCAATCTACTTAACTGTGCTGCACATAACTAATTTTGCCCAGTACAGCTGCGACCTTCACAAACATCAGGTCAGTAGCAGCCTTACTATCTCCAAATGAAGGTGGAAGATAGTCATCCCTTAGCAGGCCACCACAATGTCAGAGAGAAAAGAGCTCTTTCATAAAGCACAGTCTCTGGATCAAGAGGAATGTTACTGGAAGATTACACTGCAAATCTAATCCCCTATCCCTAATGCTCAACAATCTGATACATGAACCTGCCTTTCATCAAAGAGCCTGGCAATTGCAGTATTAGGCAATTTAAGCAATGGGTAGGGAATGAGGTTGCCAGCTGTATCATCCAGCTCTGGTGCAGGTGGATGGCCACAGCAGCTCCTCCTGGTGAGGAGCCCTTTCCCACGTGTTCATCCAGGTACGTGTTGCAGCACACCTGAGCAATGGGTTTTAGAAAGGGTCTTAACATTTTCCACAATGCTGGTACAAACTGTCTCCTGACCATCTTGTCTCCAGGTATTTGCAGAATGCCTATCAAAGTGGTATCTGACTGCTTGCAGTCCTTAATGTTCAAACTGACTTTTGGCAATCTCATTCTTGCCTCCAAGAAAGGGAGGGACAGCACAAGCCAACTACAGAAAAAAGAGTCATATCCATTGACCTTGGCTACCCAAAAGCCAGGCTTGTACAAAAGGTAGTTGTCCAGGTCCCACCTGCACAAGGCAGGGGAGGTCAAAGAAGCAAAAGGGCCAGGTGACTTGTGCCAGAATACGTTGGCCAGTTAGCGCTGCGCAACTGGTGATGTGTCATTAACAGACATTACTGGTGTTACTCCTCACCTTCCAATAAGCACCATACCGGGGCAGGCGGAGGAGGCTTATATTTCTAAGCTCAACATCTGCAAAAAACCACATCTTACATTCATAGTCTTAAATCAGAAACGACCTTACCACAAGGTGATAAACACTACTCTGAAATCAGAATCAGGCCCATCAGCTACAATAAGTTGTTTAAAAATACTCAGAGCATATAGCCCAAAAAAGTGCTTTACGTCTATGTCTTCCCTGCAGAAGTGATCTCAGAGTGCACAGAAACTACCTGTGTCACAGACAAATAGTTTTCTACCAGTGAAAACATTGTGAACCACATTTAAAGTATCTGCAAATAGTAATGAGGAGGAGTAAATGTCTTGTCAGTACATGTACATTTGCTATACAAGGAACCCACATCACCAGGAAAATTTTTTAAGTGGTCCACAGCGGTAAGAGGTGTAAAACCACTGCTGGAGATGTCTCTGTCATTGGCTAAGGGACAGAGATTGCCACCTATCTCTGCAGCAGATAATTCATTTGGATGTTGAAAAAATAATTTGGCCAAAGGGAGAAACATGCCAAAGAAGTTGCATCTCAATTTTACTCATTCTGTTCCTGTCACTTCAATAGAAATAAACAGCAGTCAGTTACAAGCACCATGCATGCGTGGCACATGTAAGCACAGCTTACTCACCACCCTATAGGGCTAGAATAGCTTCACCTTTTTTGTTATCTCTTTTATCATATATTGTTCTTATCACATGGTTTGCTACCATATGCTGTTTTTGCAGGAGCCTGCATTCCCACTCTCTGAAGACGAGTCCCAGGCTGTTGTCTTGACAGAGCGGGGCACCTTCAAAACATGGGTCTCCTTGCTTTGCAGAGAGATGCATCTCAACTGATGGCTGGAGGTGAAAACTAAACAGACTAAGATTTAAAATAGCAATCATTTACCAATGGAACAAACTACTAAGGGAAACAGTGATCTATGCCTTGTCCTCTCTGACATGTCAGGATACGAATCCGAACAGCATTTAATAGAAGACCAGTTATTGGGTGCATTACTCGTCTGCATTATATAGTGTGTGATGCTACCTAGAATATCGAGACCTTCTCCACTTAAAATCTGGGACTGTACAAGTCCTCATCTACATACATGACGGAGTGACTGCTGTGCTCATTTTATGATATATGAGATGTGAACCATTCTGGGCTTTTTCCAAATCAGCAAACATTTTTTTTTCCTGTAGCAATCTCCAATCTGGACTTCCTCTGGTTTTGTCGGAGGAGTTCTTGGTGACTCACATGTGGATTGGGAGCTTTCTCAGCCCACAGCTGAAGGCAAGAGTGTTAAATATTTAATAAAGAGACAGCTTTTCTCCCAAATGTTTTGGATAAATAGCTGCTAAGAGAAAGCAAAATACAAAAGGGTTTTAGCTGCTGGAATAAAAATGTCTTTTTCCCTTTTGAACAATCTGGCTACCCTGGCCTGGGTTCCGTCCCTGGTGCTCACAGTCGTCCCCAGTTGCCACTGCTAACCCACGCCTGCACTCAGGAGGGAACCACGCTTCAGCCAGGCTCCTGTGGCCATACCCATCCCGCAGCCGGGCTCGGCTTCAGTCAGGTTTAACTAGCGCAGTAGTCTAAAAGCTGGTCTGGCCTTAGGAGCCCGGTGCTCCCGGCTGGTGCTAACAGTTGTCAAGCAGCAGAGACGATAAGAGTAGGGTGTTTCGGGAATTTTTTGTAAAATACCCTGCAACTGTTGCAACGTAGGAGGGCAGAGACATGTACCCTCACTTAGCCTCACATTTTTCTGATTGTTTTTTAAGAACAGGAAAGCAGTGAATATTCAAAAATTTCTGCTTTTTAATGTCTGATAGAATATTTGTATTAAGCAAGTAACGACATTCCTAGGTCCATGGCTCCCAATGCTTTATTATCTGCTGACTTTATTCTGTGCTACTACTATGTGACTATGTTCTTTATTTCCCTACAGTAATTTCTATGCAGTTAAAATACTGTAACTTGGAATGCAAAAGAAAGCGAAAGAAAGCATCAAATCCTTGAACAGTGAATTATAAACTCTGTTTGGTATCTGCCTACAGACATAGCAGGATTAAATCCTTATCTAAGCATCAAACAGGGTTTATTTAGGTATTCTGCAACTCTGTTGAAGTATTAAAACAGCACATACCATTGTAATGCCAAACCCTCCTATCAGAGTACCTGCCCCATATAGGGGTGGCAAGATGCATACACACTGAGCCAGGATTTGGCCACCGCTCAGCTGAAAAGCTGAAATGCACTTTCACTGTGGCTGTCCTCTAGCTCCACACTCCTCTTATGACGTGGAGTATACCCTGAGGGCATACACCGCCATCCTTGGTGTTACTAATCTAGCAGCTGATGATCTCCAAGACCCTCGACTTTTCAAAATAATCCAGAAGAAGGCTTGCACCAAGCCATCCATAGCACCAACTTCTACCTCACCAGCTTATGTGAAATGTGAATGTGAAAACTGATGAAATTCAACTTGCGCAGCCATGAGCAATGACCTTCATTGCAGGGAACCCTGGGCTTCGGGGTGGACTGTCACCTGCAATGTGCTGTTACAAAGGGTAGCTTTGGCATTTATTATCTGCAAGGCGAGAGGCAAGACTCGTCTGCTTTGGTGAACCTTTTTCCAAGCCAGTGGCATTGCTGGGACGCAATCGCTGTGTCCTGCATTGTTTCAAACCTGTCGACATCTGTCGGGAATAGTAAATTTTACTTTCTGTCATTTAAATGAAATGGGCTTCCATAAAAAAATTATGTAAATAATGCTAAGAATAATAAAGAAAATCAGTTGAAACAGCATGGCAGCAATTAGCCACATTAGGACAAGCAGCACAGCAACACGCTGCTAACAGACGCAGCCGGAGCCCTGCTGTCCACGGGAAGAAGGTGAACCAGAGGCGAAGGCTGCGTAGCCGTACTTGGTACAATGCAGGATAGGACCTGGACCTAAAATAATGCTTGCTGCTGGAACTCAGATTTTAAGAGTCAAACTTCATGCCAACTTTAGCCAAAAAAACCAGAAAGCCAAAATTTGAAGAAACCAACTTGAAAGGTTGTTACTGATACAAACCGAACAGAGGAATAACGACTAACTCAGAAACATCAAGCAGAGGTCAATGTCTGCCTCTCTCTGTACCTCACATAAATACACAGTGCTTTCTACTCACTTCAATGGCCACTTCAAAAGAAGCAAGTTCTTTGAGATATTTCACTAGACTAAAATCACAAATTCTGATTTTGCTTATCCCTTTCTTCTGCTGCCTGCAGTCTCCCCGTCCTGTTTTATTACAGGATGTAACTGCAAGTAGAATGGAGCCAACCTTTCCTGTCCCATGGCGAGCAACAGACGGGACCAAAACCCTGGGACTGACTGGGTCAGCAGAGATCGTCAGCAGAGCCTAAAAACAGAGCTGGGCTGTTGCGTGTCAGTAACCATCAGAGAGTAGCTAAGCATCTGCAGTTATAATCATGGGAGCAGTTAACATGCCACACATATAAGAAACTCCTTATTTTTGATGACCTGTAAGTATGAATGGTTCACCTTCCTATGACCTCTCAGAAGACTAAAATAACAGATTTTTTTTCCAAAAAAAAATATCACTAGTTCTTGCCTACTTGACTCAGAGAACGAGACTTTGCTTGTATTATCTTCAGATATTAATAGTGAACTGCCAAGGCACATTTCTTATTGTGATGCACTTGTATAGCTCTGAGTAATTCCCACTGGTATTAATGAGAATCACTTATATAAATCTCTTTGCAGCAGGTTAAGAACCTCATCCCATAATTACGATCATAGCTTCAAAGAGGGAGAAAAGCAATTTCTGTCTTTCACCATTACAGGACAGTTCCTGTGTTCAAGTTCTCTGTATATCCCCAGTGTAGTCAAGCTACACAAGTCAAACATCAAGTGCAGGTATCATCCCAGCTCTCTGTCTCTCATGGAGCCAAACTGCATTTGCTTTCCGAAGGAAAAGTATTTATTGCCCTTGCCTGGATGCAATATGTTGCCTGAGCTATTGGTGGTTCTGCTTTGGGATCTTAAATTCCTGCTGGAAGGAAGAGCACAAAATCCTTATTTTCATTTGCTGTAACGTCCCATTATAGTGGTTCCCATTACTATCACTTCATGCCCCCTCTTCCTTGCCAGAAGAGCTTAGAGGGCTTTTAGGGTGAAGGAAACCTTCCATCTCACAGTGACAACCTTAACTCAGTGCTCACCTGAGAGTGATTCAAAGAGCAGAGACAGCCTCTGGTACCAGCAGGTGAATTCCTGTATCTCAGGGGCTTGTGGGAGCTGCTGGCTCCTTCCCTGCCCAGAGACCTTCCTCGATCCATCCTGGGAAGCCTCTTGGAGGGCAAGGTTTCCCCCAGTGCCAGTCAGATGCTGCAGCTCTGGTCTGCTGAGCAACGACACCTGTCTACTTCTGAAACAACTCTGTTCTTGCACTGCAACAATGCCAGCTCATCTGAGTCCAATTAAACCCCCAAAGAATGATTCACAGCAAACTGAACCGTATTTACTTTCAGTTCATTATCACACTCGCAACTTGTAATTTTGGAAATTTTATATTCTGAGTGCAACAGCAGGCTACAGGCTGCACACCGCTTGCTACTGTATTGAGACATGCCTAAGAGAGATGTCTTTCTCTTCTCTTCCCTCCCCACCCCGCCCTTGGCAGGGAATTAAGGCAGCAGAGAATTTTAAAAGCTTTGATCTATTCATGATATCCACAATATGGAATCTTAGGTAACACACAAACCCGAGGAAACTCCATCTTTAACCTGCTGGACCAGTCCCAGGGTAAAGGTTTGCTCTGGGCAAGGACAAGAGAAGTAGGTTCTTTAGTATTTTTTGTTTAATAGCCTTTTAATGTGAGCCTGGGCTGGTGCACAAACGAGCACGACTGCTCAAATGAGCCACACTTCTTTTTTAGGGCCTTGCTCTGGCAAAACTCCCACTGAACTCAGCAGGGGTCTGGCAGAGCGGGAACTGAGGAGCAGCCCAGGACCCAGACCTGTGGGATGGGTAGGTGAGCCCAAGGCAGCATTTAATTAAATAAGTCCAAGTTCTACAACATGCAAATATTTGTAATCTTCACGTACGGCAAAACAATACAATTAAAACCAAAACGCTCAGCTCGGAGACAAGATAAAACTGGTGCTGAGATGCCAGATTGCATCATTATCAATTCTTAAAGCTCGTGGTACCTTAAGTGCATTTAAAGGATCATAACTATTACAGCCCAATTACCAGTGGGACCCCAGAGCAGGTGCACTCATCTAAACAGAAGCCTCAGAGAAAGGAATTCAAATTGAAATTGCTACAGGATTTTCAAAGTGTGAAAGGGACTTGTTGAGAGTAATTAAAGGCTCCAGGATGCAAAATAAAAAGGACATACTCTATCCAAACATGCGGGAAAGAAAACACTATCTCCAGGTATGCAAATTGACGGTAGGAGGCGAGCTCCCCAGCAGCTGAGTGGACACACAGGAGGGTGCCAGGGCAGACAAATCGGTGGGATAAGCAGGGGAATCTGTCTGTGTGAACCTGCTTGATATTGTGTAGTTATCACAAAGCCATTAGCGTGACAATTACTGGCTAACGAGCACGCTGGTCTCCAGACATATGTGGTATCCACCACGGGCTGGCATGGCTGAAGGAAGATCTTGGCAGGCAAAGGAGGGCAGTGGCTTGTAGGAAGATCACAGCTATGGATTTAGGGTGAGACACTTTGGTGGTATCAGCTGGAAGCGCCAGGAGGCTTCTGAGATGCAGCGACCAGCAGCAGAACAAAACGTGCAGGAATGCTGTGTCACACACTAGACTTGAGCGAAAAAAAAATGCAAAGAACCCCCTGACACACAGGCAGAAAACAGAATACAGCAAAGAAACTACGGGCAGTAGAAAGGAAGAGGTTTCCCAGGACACGCTGCAGATGCAGGCAGGATCCAGACAACCCCAAGCCCAACTCAGGAGATGCTCCCGGTGGAAGAGCAAGATGACAAATGCAGGGCCTCTTGCTACTTGGGTTATGATACTTCTAATTTGTCTTCCGTTAAAGAAGTATTGCTGTGGGGTGGTCTCAGGCTCTGATTACCTCTGAAGGGAAAAAAACCACCACCCCACAACTAAGTCAGAAGACTCGCGGCTCCAGGGTTAGTCCAAGGAGACTGTGCTTGAACTCCAGAGAGCGGCAGGCAGGGAAGGGCTGCCAGGAGTGGAGGAGCAGCAAGGTGGGATCCATCAGAACCCTGGGGCATTGCACACCAAATGTGCCTCTACTTTGGGTCACACCACAGGGACTAGGGCCTCGGTCCCCTCCCCTGCCCTGGGAGCCGGAGCTAGGAAAGCAAGCCGAGCAAAACACAGGAGAAAACGGCGTCTCCCACATTTTCCTCCTTTTCAAGAGCCTGTGAAACTCCAGCTTGGGGATTTTCTCAGTCCACAATGATGCCTGGGCACTCCAGCTTAATCCCGAAAGTCGAAAAGAAACTTAAACATTGGAATAAATAAATAGCAGTGCTACCCTGCAGAGGTTATTAAAGCATTAATTTCAACAGATGGTGTGGAGAGAGAAGGGCTATGTACAGAAGAGCGGAGCTAGGAGCTGGGTGTGAATTTTTGCCCCTGACATTTCCACCCATTGAAACACCTCCTCCCCTTGTGAAGGACAAAACAAAAAAAAACCAACAAACCTAAAAAAACCGCCAAACTGAACACAAAAAAGCCCCACACCTAAAGCCCACCTTGCACCTTCCATTTGTAGCATTAACATGGGGCTAGAAAAGTGCTGCCATTGAAGAGTGTGAGCCTGCAGTTCACCACGGGCCGATAAGTAACGTCTTTCAGAGGATGTGCTGTAGTGGTAGCTTGTTTCCTACTGTCTGAACCCACACAAAAGCCCCCGTTGTGTTTTGGGGCTCCAGCAGCACAGTGCCACACTCCAGGGCAGAGCACCAGGGCCCAAGGCGCTAAACAGGAGGGCACAGCAAACCCACCATCATCTCTTTCTTCTGAGGCTCGGTTTAGTTTATATGCCACCTGACTGGGACAATACACAGAAGTGAGGAAAAGTTACAGGCACATGCCCAGATCTCTGACTGCCATAAATTTCCAATTTTATTGCAGTAATGTATCTGTCATAACAGTGATTTGCCTGCGGCTACTCCACCTTGTGCCACAGTCCCATCAGATTTCAAAACCCAAAGGTGGTGGCACAGGTGGAGAGCAAGAGGCACCCAGGCATGTGTCCTGCCACCAGCACTCGCCCCCTCCCTGCATCGGCCCTGACCCTGTACCCCAAAATCAGGTCGGGGGGGGCAGCATGCGTGAGGATGCACTGCCTGAGTGACGCCCTTCGCCCGAGCCAGCTGCTTTATGCACCACCTTGCCTGCCCTGGCACCCCGGCTGCCATCATCAGAGGTCCTGGTATCTCCCACAACGGTGCTTTTCCCTGCTCTCCCTGGTCCCCCCTCACCCTGCAGGCCCCTGGCCCTCAGAAGACAGGGCCAGTGCTCGTGCCAGCCTGGGAACGGTGGGGAGTCGAAACAGAGTTTTGCCAACACTGCTGAAATAACCGGATTCATCTCTGGGCATATGGCGATATCTTCAGGGAAAGAGGAAGCCGCTGCTGCCTCCTTGCCAAATTCCTAGTATTTATGGAGTATTTACATGTTGTGCATCTCGGGTTTCTCTTCTCGCTCTGGCTGCTTGCTGTGGTAGGATGACGCAGCCCGGCCGGCGGGGGCCGAGGATATCCTGCCCACAGCCCCCGCCACGCTAACTACAGACAGGCAATTTTAACTGTCTCAACCTACTACGGTTTCCTCCCAGATTTAAGCAGAATAGCCTACAAAAATAATGAGCCGCTTTTAAGTAAAACACTACAACCTCCCCCTCGAGACCACAAGAGTCCAGGGAGAGCTCAGGAGAGGAAGGGACTCACCTGAGCCCACCATAGAGGCAGGTTCCTCATCCCTGTTCAGAGGTTGCTCTGAAGGGACCACGAAGGACACAAACATGAAAGCACAGCCATGCCTTTTTAACATGGAAAAGATGTTTTCCAAGAGGTGCCAGCTTCACTTTTTAAGTGAAAGGAGAAACCAGGAAAAGGGGAAAAGCTATCAGTCAAATGACCTCTGCTGCTGGAGAGCCCCCAGTCCTGGAGGACTTCTGCAGGAAAGAGATACAGACAATCTCAGCTTCCACTAGAAAAAAAAAGAAAAAAAAAAAAAAGAAAAAAAAAATCACCTTTGCTCTCAGAAATGAACTGGAAAGGCTAAAAACTGAAATTGAGTGGACAAAGCAGCTGACTGCTCAAGCCCAGAGGCTGGGGAATCAGTGGAGATTTCTTACAGATCTTAACTTTGATTTTGGGCTTCACCAGAAGAAGGTCTCGCCCAGCCACCCCACACAGTGGCCCATGCCTCAGCAGGAAGGGGCTAAGCAGGCAGGGGGGCAGACTGCAAGAGCTGAGGCTGCTGCTGGCTGGGAGACTGGTTCAGCTTTACCAACACAACCCTTGACTTCCTTCAAAATGATGTTCACATACAGAAGTTGGTTACACTGTAAAACGACTCTTCCCTCCCAACTTGCAGTCCTGTGTTTAAACACAAACACTGAAAATGACACGTGTCCTGAAATGCTCAAAACCTCAAGCGAGGCGCAAGCAGCTTGCGGCATCATCATATGAAGAACCACAACCAGAGGTCACTCCATGGGAAGACAAAGGGAAGCCAGCAAGCACACGGAGCTTGGAGGCACCTCCTCAACCTGGTGCTCGCTCTGTGAGCTGCCGCCAGCCACAGCCTCCACCTGCCCAGCAGTCCATCCCCAGGACCCAAACCAGTTTCAGACATGAAGACATTACAGCTTACATGTCTTCTAGACAAAATCAACACTGCCGTGTTGATCTAACCATTGGCAAGCAGGACTATGTTACTTTGAATTGGGAGGAAAAAAATCACTTGCATGCTCAAACTGAAGCCAAGAACAATTTTGCCAATATATCCAGAAAAAACATAGTCTTATATTTCCCAAATATTTCCAGAAGATATTATGGAAGCGTAGGATCTCCACTAAAGCATGACAACAGCATAAAAATGTACCACAACAATAAAAAAAAAAAATAATCTTCTCAACAGTACATTTTTGAAAGGAAGCCAGCCGGAATACAAACAGGTGATGTATTGAACAGGTTACAAATACACGTTCTAACGAAAACGTTTTAAATGCTCAGTGGAAAAAGTTGCAAAGATATTCACAGCAATAATTACAATGTTCTTTGAACACTTAACAGATGACTGCGTTTCAAAAAATCCACTTTCCAAAGATTGCACATAATTCTGTGTGCCAGTATGCTATGTCAGAGCAACAACTGCATACTTTTTCACATATATATTCATAATACATATATATTAATTTATATTCATAAATACATATACTTTATACATTTATATTATTTATACACATAAAATACATATATACAGAAATAAGTCTTTAAAGTTAAGTAGCTGAATTTTATGATGTCAGAAATAAAAACAAATTGCAGATTAAATTCAAGAATGATGAACATGCCTGACACAAGGATGGAAAAAACAGTCTCTAATATTATTGCTCTGGGTTTGGCGTTTTTTGGTATTAAAATCTGCACATGCTCTCTGGTACCAGTTTGGTTTAAACTTTTACTAACTGTTTTCACAATTAGCATTTCACTCTTGCTATGGCAATCTGAAAATCAAGTTTTAGGACTGGCTGACAAAGGTGACGAGAAGTTAGTGAGGAACAAAGTCTCCCAAGCTCCTTTCAGCAGCGCCATGCCTGGGACTTACAAGCCCTCATGCCCCATTAGGTAAAGGCAGACCATGAAGCCTCAATATTCACTGGGTAGCTGGTCACATGTAGTAAATAGATAAACCTCATTATGTACTTCCTCTAGTTGCGGTCACAGCCCAGAGGAAAGTGCCTTTTCCAACACAAAATCTCCTAAACCGTCATAGGGAATTCCAACAAAACAACTTCAATTTTTTTTTTTTTAAACATGTTTTTTCCCATCTACACTTCACAGTAATCCTCAGCTTCCCAAAGGGAATCATCTCTTATTCCTAGGCATCTTCATGAACTACTCCTTAGATGTCTTCGTGAACTAACTACCCTTTCCAAGCCATGTTAGACCTGCACTTGCCCAGGTCTCCCCGACAGGCTTAGTCAAGACAGAGAGGGAGATACATTAATGTTAGCCTCCAGCTGGCCTCAGCATCAAGTAGCCATCATCCATGCAGATATAACCCTCTCTCATCTAGATCACAGCACAGCTATCCTGCTCCCCTCCTCGTTAACTTTCTCTATCCCATCAGGATAGTGGAGATTTCAGACTTGCACTGACTAGCAAAGATGAACGGCTACCACAGGAGACTCGGGTGAAATGCAAAACTTACCCCTCCACCTGGGTTTCATTCCAACCTCTGCAACATCCTTTAGTCAACAGAAATACCCTAGAAACTGCTAAATTATAACGTGGGTAATACAGACTTCTCTGGAGCTGGGAAAATAAATTAAGGAATCCCTCTTTCTCTTCCTCGTTGCAGCTCTCTGCGGATGTTCATGAGAATTTGCAAATGATTCAGGCAGCGCCATTCACCAGCAAGATCAGCTCTGCCAATTACTCCTAGACCTATCTATTAAATTTAAGAAACCTCTGAGAGGCTGACCCTGTCACAGACTGGGAGCTGAAATTAATTCACCAAGCAAGAAAAGTTTTTAGGAAAGTGTTGCCACGGAGTGCTGGCTTGGACCCTCCCCGGAGAAGGCCTGTGGACTCCACCAGCAAGAGCCAAATACTAGCGGACCTGTATATTTTCCTCAGTAGAGCATGGCACAATTAGCAGCATTAATGGATAGACTATTCATTTAATTCAGTTTTTTGTTCCACAAATAAAGTCTTCTGTCTGTTTTTTATTTGGTTTTATAAATTAACCTCTTTCTTTTCTCATTAAGTAAACAATGAATGAAGGATTACTCTGTGGGAAAGATGCAAGTGCAAAGGGCAGTGGTTTTATACTGCTGCAGCAATTTCCTTTCATGCTTCCAAATAACTCTGCTCTAGAAGGCAGAAAATCATTGATGTCTAATCATTTATTTAGTAAGATACACTGCTTTCTTTTAGCTTAGGGAAACTTGTGGCTGGAAAGCTACACTAAAAGTTAGTCTGTTTATGAATGGCCCCCTGGTCCTACAAACAATGATGGAGAAACTGTTTGCGTGCATCAGACATTAAGCAGCAGGGCAGTACAGGGAAGGAAGGACCATAGCCTGATACACCTTGTTATTTGGACCTGAAGTTCCCATCAGTCTCATCACGAGCGTTTCTATCTTCACGGCACCTCTGGTGCAAGACAGCTGAGGATCCCAGTGGCCTAGCTGAACCATAGCTGACTCTGAGGTGGACCTCTCCAGTGGGCACGTCACTGCTGGTTTGTTTGCCCCAAGGTTCACCTTGTTCTGATCTGACTGAACCCCACTTTCCCTCTATGGGTTTTAAAACAGACACGTGCTGGGATCCTGCTGAGAAAAGCTAAACTTTACACCGATAAAGCCAAATTTTTTTTCTTTCATTTCTCCCCTCTTAAAGCACAACAGCAGGTTGACAGAAATGACCATTGGCCTCTGCTCAGCGCCTGCAAGACAACCTCAGAGCACTGGGTGCAGAGACATTGACAAACCAGAGCAAGTCCTGCAGAGGGCCACTAAGGTGGTCAGGGGGCTGGAGGACCGGACATACATGGAGAGGCTGAGGGAGCAGGGCTTCTTCAGCCTACACAGACAAGACTCTGGGGAGGGCTCATCACTGCCTACAACTACCTAACGGGAGGGCGTGCAGAGGCTGAGCTGGATTTCCCTTGGAGGTCTACCAGAAGAGGGCAAGAGACAAACAGACACATGTCGAACATAGAAAGTTCCAGTTGGATCAGGAACAAAAAAAAAAAAAAAAAAAAAAATTACAATGAGGGTAGTCAATTGTTTGAGTAGATCACCCAGAGAGGCTGTGAAAACTCCACCTGGGAGCAACTAGCTCTTGTTGGCCCTGAGCAGGCTGTTGGCCCAGACGACCGCCTGAAGTCCCTTCCAGTCTAAATTATGACTCTGTAATTCTGTGATGCTATGACATGTTCGGGTTTTGAAGATAAAGAAGGTCCTGGCATTACATGCACAAGGTGATCTGTCTCAGTTAAAGCCAAAAGCAGTAGCAGAAGAGCTGTTACTTCCTCTGCCTTTTCAAAATCTCTAGCATAACAAACCTGAAGATGTTTCCAGGATCTTACTCCTGTGCATTCATCCCTGGCCACTGCTGAAGGCCCTTGGGACTGGTATGGCCCTCTTTGTAGTGTGGTACCTTACACCCCTATTGCCAATGGGGTGCGCTACATGGCACCTGGGTACACAGCTGCTCTCTTGGTCTCACCAGGAGGAAAAGCCTTGGTGTGCCGTAGAGTGCACACATGTGCACCTGTGGTGTGCAAGTAACTCTGGATGCAAGGACTCTTGCACTGAAGAAGAGCCTGTGTTACATGCTAAGCCGCTAATGTAATATAGCCATGACATGGGTACGCGATACCTCTGTGTTTTCATTTCACTGCTGTACGCCCGTTGCTGCTGTAGCCTTGTTTAAGTTTGGAGGTGCGAACAGAGTTACAAGCCAGTCACGCCAGGATGGCCCCTGCCCTGTAGTCAGGCTAAACTCTACTGCTGCGTCTGGTTCCTGTGTTTCTGTGATCCAGGTGATTCATTTTCAAATTCCTCCAATGGACAAAGGTTAATGAGGAAACATTCTCGAGATCCCACAGACAAAAAAAACAAACACAGAAATTTAACCAGTCCCAAATTCACATTTTTCTTAGGCCTTCCACAGCACTGTGGATGAAGAGTTGTTTCATGTCAGCAGCCTCCTCTGGGAGGCTCCTGAAACAGCAGCACTCCTGAGCTATGGACCACCACCGCTGTCACATGGAGCCCAAGGGATCCTGCAGGCAAACAGCCTCTTCCCTAGGGAAGCCCCATTTTTCCAGAGAGGCCAGCAGACAGGAAGGGTTTTCATAAACTTTCTGCTTTCCAGGCTGGGCAACAGCTCTGTGCTGCACTCCTCTCCAGACGCACAAAAACTTCCTTGTTTTGGAAATTTGTTTCAATAGGGACAATTAACCAAGTGACCGAGAGCACCATATCTTACTGCCCTCGTTCTCACTTCATCAATCTTTGTGCCACCCACAAATTTTATCAGAAATAATTTTATATTTACTTCCAGATCACTGCCAAAAATGATGACTAGCATGGGAGCTCTGACTGATCCCTGCAGAGTTACATTTAAAATGTTCCCATTCAGTGATGATTCCCTATTGACAACTGCTTTTTGAGATCTGTCAGTTACCCAGTTCTTAACACATTTAACATGTGCTTCAGTGAAAGTATATAGTACTAATATTTTAATCATAATGTCATGTGGAATAAAATCAAACGCCTTACAGAAGTTTAAGTATATTATATCTACACAGTTATCTTATCCCCCAAACTTGCAATCTCATCAGATAAAACAGGTTTGTTTGACAAGACACATTCTCCAAAAAAGAATGTTGAATGGCATTAATTATATTCCCTACCTTTAATTCTCTAAATCCTCTATCAGTTGCTCTATTCTTTTGCCCGGGATTGATGTCAGGCTAAGCTGCCTGCAGCTACCCAGGATCTTCCTCTTGTGCACGTTCACTCATTGTGAATTTCCAAGAGGTGCAAGAAGTGAACAGAAGCAGACCAAAGATCTTCGGCAACAACTTCTCTTAGGATTTTGGACAAGTCATCCGGCCTCAGTCATAAGAAAATGTTTAAACGCTACCTCGCTTCACCATATTGTACAGACTGAACCACCGATGCTGTGAGTATGACACATAGCTCTATTTAGCCTTCACCACACACAGCGGGATCGGTCCACTGACAAAGACCAACCAGTCAAAGATCTGCGAAGGCAAAGCTGAGTTTGGTGGGAAAAGGACAGCGCTCTGAGGGGCTCTGCTCACACTGAGCAGGTCCCTTCATTTTAAGGTATGGCCTCCCTTGCTCCCTGCCCCGCCTCCATCAGTCAACCAACCTGTAGTCAGGCTTACATTTCACGCCAAGACTAAACCATCCCACATCAAAATTTATGACTGGCAAAATACTATCAACTCTGAGTAGGAATCTCCACCTCGTTCTAGTAGATGATGACCTTGCTGCAGCTATTCATGCTTTCCCACCTCTCAATTTAGCAACAGCCATGCAATCCACCCAGGCACGAAGCCTTCAGCACTACGGAAACTGCTGCTACTTGTACAAAATGCCTCCGCGCACCTCTTCAGCAATGCCAGACATGGCTTTCTTTTAAGCTTTGTACCACCCAACTATATCAAATCCAGACCAGTGTCTTTTCCTGTTCAGGAAGTCCCTCGTGGCACAGGTCCAAGCTGTCTGCAGTATCTCCAACAGTGCCCAACTGAGGGCTGTGGTCAGCAGTTTGGGTGCTCAAGCACAGTAGAGCTTTCTACTGCATGGGGAAACCAGTGCAGGAAACAGCACTTTCCTGGGAGCTGCGCTGAGGCTGGGGCAAACCCCCCTGGAATTAAGGGAATCTTATCTAATAATACATGAGCTAATACACAAAATTCACCTACCACAAAAGACCTAGTATTGCATCCCAAAAAAGGACCAGCCAGATCAATGCATTTCACTGAAACGCCCTCCTCTGCCTAGGGATAATTTGTCTGGCAGTAGGAGGTGGTGGACAGCTAGGACACATACTAGCCAAGGAGCTTTATAAATATCATTAGCCTGATGTGCATCCAAAAGGGAATACAGAGCCAGTGTGTTTGCTCCAGTCAGTGTTGTTCAAATGGAAGAAAATTATGCGTTTAAATAAAACTCTTCTAGCAGGAGGTACAGCAGCAGTTCAGTGAGAAGCATTAAACATGCTTATTCCACTTCACCCATTAACTATTTTTAATTTTTAAGCAAGTTATTACAGCTACTATAATATTATAAATATTATATTACTCATTCAAAAAGATTAAATGGTCTCAAATAAGAGAAGATACTCTTGTTGCTGCTTTAGTAGCTCTTTGTGATCGGCTGCCTGGCTTCTCTACCCTTCCTCCATGCTTCTCTAGGACACCGTCCAGGATGGCAGTGGGTGACCTCAATTCCTCCTCATCCTAAGGGAAAGTAAGAGCATCCAGCATCAAGCACAATCAAGTTCTAGACATCCCAGTTAAGCGAAACCACACTTAACTGGGATTGTTTTGGGATTACCTATGTGATCTGTATCACATAATCTAGGATGCTGCAAAGTACTGACCTCTGCCTACAGCTGTGCTGGTTGTCTGAGCTCCAGAAGAGTGACCAAGCAGCATTCATGGAGGCAATCACCTGGCCTAGGTCAGAAGCACTCCTTGGGTTGAGTTGATTTGCACCCCTGAGCACCCATTTCTCTCTGCTGGCTACGGAGGGGTGCTGTCTGCCTGCAGCAGGTAGGGCATCTGCACCACACTGGCCAGGTGAGTCCCACCGCACGGGACAAACGGCAGGGCTGGAACGCTTCTTCTGTCTGTAATAAAGGCTCTAATCTAACAGTTAACCTGTGTGTACTACAGGGTAGTTTCTAACAATCTAGACCCTTTAAGATGGGAAATGGTGCTTTTTGGTTTGTATTTATATGGCACGGAGTAATGGCAGGATCATAGGTCAGAACTGGGTTCATCAGGAGTCCTTACAATGCAAATTAATGACGTACTGATTAGGACCAGCACTGGTAAGGGTGAGCAGGCTCCTCTGCGCTGACCCCAACTGACATTCTTTTCAGTATGTGGCTTACAGCACGTTCCCATCTGACCCCTCAGTGGTGGGGAGGGGAAAGTTGATGTAACCATGGGAAGGAAAGTCTGTCTTCGACTTTTCCCCGAAATGGGAACACATGAGCAGCAAACCATTACCTCTGTCAAAAGGAGCGGGACCCATCCATGCTGGACTCTGCTGGAAAGACGACTGGATACCAATGTCTCATAATAAAGAATGAATATGGCAAGAGTTGTGCTTGGAGCGGGACAGGAGCAAGACCACTTGTTCTCTGATCATACTTTCTACTGTAAGAAACGTTTCTCACAAACCACCCATGATTCATTCAATTAAAACCTTAATATGTAGCCTTTTTGCTGTTACCCAGTCTCCCATCTGGTAAACTTGATGTTACTTTTTCATCGTCCTTATTTGCTTCCCAACAAATAAGCACACCCGGGTTGTGAAAACATCCCTCCTTTTGAATTTCAGGCATCTGATGCTCTGTTTCCAGGTACTTCTCTCTGCCACCCTCTGTACAGCCATTTTAGAAACAGCACAGACAAAAACAACGGCGTTGTCATCGAACAAAGCTCCACTATGCAGGTGATGGAAGTTATCAATCTAGAGTTGAAGGACTTTAACAAAATGAACAGGAAAGAATTCATGTAAAGTGGAAGAACGAGGAGACGGAACAGGAGCTTTTCAATCAGGAGCCACACACCATATGCTTTAGGAAATAACAAGCTCAATAGTCCGTTGATAAATAGCTTGCCAACGGAAAGTGCATTCGAAATGGCACGTAATTGCCGCATACATAAGCAGAGTAAGCAGGAGCCATGCTGAACCGTTCCACGTGCAGCTCACTGCTGCTGCATGTTTTCCCCGCCTGCTAATACAAGTATCATCTCTCGGAGGCAGTCCCTGCTCCCCTAAGGTCACGGGCACATGGATGGAGCTACCCCAGGACAGGGATGCGAGGAAGAGCCTCAGAGCAGCTGTGTGTCAACAAACTGCTCCTGGTGGGGAGATGGAGGGAGAAACACAGATGAAACTGGAGCAAGGTTTCTTGGGTTGGGGCAGATTTATCTCAGTTCAAGGGGCTGCATCACGTGGCTGCAAATTTTTTTCTCTTTAGGATAGCTGGTGCTTTCCCTGATGCCCCTTTCATGTTTCTACACCCTAATTTGGAGCAGTCAAAGAATCTGATCCGACAGCACCCAAGCCAAAGTAACCCTCACTGTCTTCCCCGGGCTCCCAGGTCCTGCTGGCTCAGCGACACAGCTCACACAGGTTCAGATCCAGCAAAGCACACATTCAAGTTTCAACCTGTCAAGAGGTTCATTAGCTTCAATGGGACTATTAAAAGATTTAAAGTCAAGTACATTCGTAACTGCTTTCCTGAATCAAACCCTAAGTAAAGAGCTCGTCAACATAAATAAAGGTTCCAGAGCCAGATCATGAAAGACATCTGCGATTACACAGGTAGGATTTTGTGTGAGCTTTTCAGCGTGATTTAGCTCCAACTGTTGTAAATGTGCAAGAATTTTAAATTTATCCCAGAGTACGAGATTGGCACATCTTCTAAAGAAATCTAAATAGTGAAGAAATGCATCCTAAAATAATTAAATATTCCATAAATTTAAAGAGACACTGTCAGGTCCTATTTAGCTTCAAAACATTGGCATTACACAATGCTCTCCAGCAGAAACAGCTCTTTGATTTCTCCAGAGGCTTCTCAGGTTGCATCCCGATGGTGCCAGACAACCATGGGATGGGGAAGCACAGCCAAAGTGGAGGTCAGACCTGGCCCTGCCCCGCCTGAGCCCAATTCAAGAACGAAAGAAACCATCAAAGACCGAGAGATGAGTGACACGTACAGCATTCGTTGAGCTCCTACAGCCCGCGGTTCTATTTGTTATTACAGTTAAGGGCCTTTCTAAAAAGGAAGGAGAAACGATGCTGGCAATGTGGCTTTAAGAGCCCGAGGGAGGGGAAGAGCAACGCCAGCAATGTGAACGAGCTCGCAGCGCCTGCTCCCAAACCTACGTGATCAAGTCAACTGTATTAACAGTTTTAACGAGGACGGCGTGAAATGCATTTTATCCAGCCTTGGCACAAGTGCCAACTATTGAGAGACTCGGCACCCCCGGCCAGCTGAGCCCACACCCGTCCCCTGCCTGCGCGGAGGATGCGGTACCAGGAATATATTGTGGCTCAGCTAAAAGCGGAGCGGGTGGCAGGACATCCATCTTCCTCCGGGAAGGTTGCTGGGCAACTGGCAAGCTTTTGGCTGGGCGCTGACGTCTGCGCGCACACATGCGCCTCCTCCATCACTTGCAACTAACTTGATTTTGATGGATTAACATAAGATGAAAATCTACTGTGCTTCTCTCTCTCTCTCCCCCCAACACACGGGCATCATTAAGACACAAAGGAAAATACGATAAAGTGTCGACTAATAATGCGTGCAGAAGACCATGCAAAGGAAAATGTAGGCACTAATGAGATTAATGCTCTGAAGTGATCCCTTACTCTATGGTAGAGAAAAATACTTAGATGGTAAAATCTCATAATAATCATAATAATCATCAAGCAAAACACAAATACACACTCAAATTGTGATTCTCTTGCATCCTTGACTCTTCCATATCCTTCAGAAATGCCATCTATTTTTTTCACTGCTCCTTGTCAGATGATGTTTTAAGACTATTTCCCTTCACCTGCTGGAGACGCAGCACTGGGACACAGAAGTTCCCTCTAATCCCATCCAGCCAGGCATTTATACTACTCTTATTAGCTTGGTATCCCAGTATCCTACTGAGCTTCATTATCATTAATTGTTTCTCAAGTGTCAGCTACAGGCTCAGCTTTACACAGTACAAAGCAAAGATAAGATCCCTGCCCCGAGGAGTTTTACATGCTAAACAGATGGTTAATGACAGCGGCATAATGACAGCCTTTGGACTGGTAGGGGATAACATTTAGGGAATAGGGAATAAATTAACCAGGATTCACAACAAACTGCACTTGCTTTTCCTGGAGAACTCTGAAAATCTGGTGGCGAGTGTTTTTCACGATACCCTGGAAACATGTACTGGGCTTGCGACCCAAAAACCAGAACCTCAGGTTTTTTGCAAACTAAAAGCTTTATTCTAACTGAATTTTTTTACTGAAAAACTGACCAGCCTTCTTCCACCAAACACACACAGGGTGTTTTGTCAGAAAGGGGGAGAATTTTAACTAAACCAAAAAATATTTAATGTAAAAAAAAAAAAACCAAACCCCAAAACATAGTTACCTCTGAGTTTAAAAAAGTTCTTTAAAAAAAAAGATGAAAAGGCAAAATGGAAAACGACCTAAGAGCTGAATGGGAATCAGAGATTAAAGCAGCAGACCGTGCCAGGGGGATGAATGCTGTGCCAAGGACAAGGCTTTGGGCAGGTACAAATAAGGAGCTGGGCAGAACCCGGTAACTTCAAGGACAAGAAACTCAGATGTGCAAGGTGGGTGAAGGAAGCTGCTGAAGATAACCACACCACGCATGCATTATTTGTTTCTCCAAGACCAGCATCAGGTGCAGCACAAGCGGCCCCAGGCAGCAGCAGGGACACTACTGCTGGGACTGGGCTAGGTGGTGAGCATGAACACCCACCACCAGGGCTGGGGCCACCAGCGGGGACAGGGCTGCAGGGTGCTGCGGCACCTCCCACCGCCTGGCTGACAGGAACGCATTGGGCTCAACAAACTAATTCTAATTGACTGGGGCGTTTCTCATGCTCTCAACATCTGGTTGCAGCAGAGCTCAAAACAGTGTTTCTGTAATCCTCATTATTCATTTCAATATACATAAGAGGACTATTGGCGCTCATTGGCTAAGAGACAGCAAATCCATGGAACCTGACTTCTGGAGTACCCCATGCGCAGCTGATGTACATGAGTGGGAAAAGCAAGGTCAAAGACAATTTGAATTCTTCTGATTTTAGCCTGTTGTGTTTTATTGCTATCAATACTGGCATTAGTATCTTCAGTGCCAGAAAGCTGTTCGTAATTTGGGTAACACATAGCATTAAGTACAGGGTATTTCTCTATGATCCCTATAAGTCAATTCTTGATTCTACAATACAACCATTTAAAAATATTTTTTCTACTCCATCTTGGAGTGTAATGCACAAAACACTAGATTATTTTTTTTTTCTTTCAGTCTCGTTATGACTTTCTGGTATTATCCAGGCTGCATGGGAGAGCTCTTGCCCACACACCAGCCCTTTGCTACATTCTAGAAACACATTTCCAGTTTCTTACTTGACAATGACTCACTCTAAATTCCCTTGTGGACTTCACAGATCTGTAGACAAGATGCTGAAGTGGGAACTACAACTGCAGAAAGGCTCCTCTCGGGTGGTGGAAGGTGCAGGTCCAGCCAGCTTTCACTTACGTTGCTCCGGTTCTAGCCCTCCAAGTAGTATTTTCAAAAGCTGTTAAAAGGCAAGCTCCTTTTGCCATTCCAACTCAAGCATTTAAGATCTTACAGCTCACTGAAAGCCACAGAAACACAGTCATTCATGTCATTTCTAAGCAGACCTGTATTATTATTTCTATGTGGGCAGCTAGAAGTTTGCACATGTAAGACAGGTAAAACCAAACTCACAGAAAACAAAACACCAAACAGAATACCAAAAAAGATACAACCACAGAGCATTTGAATAAGGAGACAACAGAACCTTCTCCCCATTTAGATGAAAACCCTCAAACCTTCCAGTAACTTCAATGTAAATTCAACTTAAAACAGCTCTGAGACAATCTGAAAATGAATTTGTGAACAGAATAATTGATAAGACTCTTGGGTCCTTATTTCTGTGTGCTCACATAATGGCAATTAAAGCTAAGCACCTTTGAACAGCCTCTAAACAAGCACATGGAAATCTAGGAGAACCTCTGAGTGGGGATTATGCATTAACCTAATGTTCATAATCATGCTTAGAAAGTTTGCTCTTTCAAAGCTTGAAACAGAAATGTTGATATTCTCAGGCAAACAAAAAACCTTAAGCTATTGCAAAAAGCAACTTTTGAATTAAGTACATAATAGGTAATAAAACTTCAAACAATTAATCACACGCTGCAATTAAAATGCCCAACACAGATTTTTGAATAGCCTTCTCATTTCTACGGAAACTTTTTTCTCCAAGTGAATAGATAAACTCATGTGAGCATCAGATTATTATTTATTTTAGAAATAAACACACTCTTTCATCTGTGCTGCTGTGAAAAGAGCACAGCATCATAGACCAAAGTGGCAATCAAAGCCAGTTCCACCTCGTCTAATCTTGTTCTTTAACGGTTCACAGTATCCATCCCCTTCTCAGAAATCTTCAAGTATGAACAGTTAATGCAAAAGAATGAGTGGCTGTACATGAGAGAGTAACAAGACGACCATAGGAAAAAATTCCTCCCCCTCCTCAATTTCCAGACAATTAACTGGAAATCTTCCATATTTGGGAAGAGGAGAGGATGTCCATCTACAGCGTGATGATAGGTATGAGCCACAGATAGGAGCAGACTCCAACAATTTCTGCTTAGCCTGCCTACAAGAGGCAACCCCCCCCCAAAAAAAAAACCAAAAAAACAAAACAACATCCCTGTGGGAAGTGAAACTTGTAGCTATGACTTTACAATGAACCACCAACAAAAGCGAGCAGGCAACTCACTGCCAGATTTGACGAAACACCTGGAACTCTTATTGTCGTCACCGCAACTGATGATTACATGGTCCCTGGCACTGTCACCAAAGTCAATGCACACCCATGGACCCAGCCAGGTGCAACCATCCTGTTTGACTGCAGTCCCAAAGTTGCAGTAGCAGAGGACACATCCTTGGGATGGGATTCCTCCATGAATGCCTTACCCTAACAGTAGGAACAACTGCGGCACGAGGGCAGGTCTTGAGCACCAAGCTGGTATCGTATCGGCCTGCACAAAAAACTGTGATGGACGTTCCTTTAAACAACACAAAGAAATTATAGTAGGGCAGAGGAACAAGTGGAAATCTTGTAATGAAATCAAACCACATAAAATAGAAACGGCCTGGTACTTGTGGCAGGAAGTCACCTACTTCAGCCTAAAGGACTTATATTTAAGAGTGGTCCTAGTAACAGCTGAACTAGTTTGAAGACTGTCGTGGTTTAACCCACACCACGCAGCTGCTTGCTCACCCTCCCTTCCCCCCACAAGGGAGAAGAGGGAGAAAAGCAGGGAAAAAAAAACCCCAACCTTGTGGGTTGAAATAAAGACAGTTTAATAAACAATATCAGAAATGGAAAATAACACTAATAACAACAATAATAATGACACAAGACATTCTCACCATCCAGTGAATTGCACTGTCCGGAGCAGCAATCACGGATTCTCGCCCCCCAGCTAACCCCCATTTATATACTGAGCATGACATCTATGGTATGGAATATTTCATTGGCCATTCCATCCTTCTGTCTATTCTTCTATGGGAAGCTGAAAAAAGTCCTTGAATAATGTAAACATCACTTAGCAACAACTAAAAACAATAGGTATTATTGACATTCTTGTCTCACAGCAATCACTAGAAAGAAAAATTAACTCTTTCCCAGCAGAAACCAAGACAGTCTTACACCCAAACCACACAATTTAGGCACGCCTTATTTCCATTCAGCATAGTTTCAAAAACTGGCTCTTCTGTAACACAGAACTGAAGAACTGGGGGGGGGCGGGAAATCACTTCAGCTTATTTAGTGCCTTTAATTTTCATAGGGGAAAAAAGAAACTTATTTCTAAATCACTTTGCACTTAGTAAACTCTCAGTATGATAGTATCCATTTATCCTCAGACAAGTTCAACTTTATCCCTTGTAGCCTGTCAAAAAACATAACAAAAATCAAGATGCTCTTGTTTTTTAAAGACTGAAATCTGAGCACGACCATTTGCTTTCCTTCATTAGCAGAAGAATGCATGCGTGAGACATAGGATAAAAACATAAATAATGCCTAGATTTGGGGGAAAACAAACAAAACCAGGTCAACAGGAGCAATCAAGAGAACAAAAAAATTAGAGACCTACGTTGCTGTGGCCTGCCAGAGTCTCCTTCAGAGTATCTAGGAGAGGTGATGAGGTCAACCTACCACAGATGATCTCAGGAGCCTCAAAAGTCATTGAGATCCTTCATCAGGACCAGGATTTTATCCCAGTCTCTGACAATTAACACCTTTTCTGCAGATGGCCTGAACAGAGGTTAAAGTTGCTACTCTGTCTCCTCAAATACTATTTCAGCTAGGACAAAATCACGCAGATAAAATCTGAAAGCAAACCCTCCTACGGCCAGGCACAGCAGCTTCAAGAGTTCCCAAACATGCTCCTTTCCACATCTGCTGAGGAGAGGGATGGTTTGCAAGGGATCTTAGCCGCTCACCTGGACACACACGGATTTTCCATGGATTTGTGCTCTGGCTTTACCTACACACTTCTGGAAATCCCCACTTTGCCCCAGATCTGAAGCAGCACCAGCTGCAAAGCCAGAGCACGCTGCGTGCCTCACTGGCATGGGCCTGCCTCCAGCTGCGGGCAGCTTCCCAAGGGAAGGGCCAGCCTTGCAGTGACAACACTTCACAGACATCCAGCACATCTGGATTTTGCTCCAGGTGTGCTAGGTGATATCCAGCCACCTGGAGCTTCACGGTCCCCATCTGCTGAGTAAGGGCAATTGCTTCAGGGGACATAAGAAATCCTATAGACGTCAGGATAAAAAGCAACTTCCTAACCTTTTTCTTTTCCTATTGGTAATTATGTCAATGTTCTTCTCACGAAAACAAAAAACCCCAAAGCCCCCATGTTACAGCTTTGTTAAAGGACCATGTTTAAAACCTGAGGAATCTGCTACGTTCAAAGACGCGCAGCAAAAATATCAGGTGTAAATGCAGAAAGCGCATTATGTCAGTAGATATACCATGTCAACAGATACACACCAGCTGAGGAACTGATACCAGCATATGTTTAAATCTCAGAAGAGAGAGACCTAGACCAAAACAGAACTGCAGGAGAAGCTGTTCCCTCTCTGAAATGGCACTGTGTAGGAAGAAAACGCTTTTTGCTCTGTTAAAATATCTCAACATTCTTCCTTCATGTTTTTCTTATACTTTCAAAACAAGACTTCCATATAGAAAGCTGCGAGCAGAACTTAATGTATTAAAACATAAACAGTTTTCACCTCCGGAGCAGCCGCAGATCAGTATGCGTACAGTGGCACTGAGCTTGCAAAACTCAGTCAGACAAACTCCCGACTAGGGGTACCAGCGGTCTGCAAGAGAACGGCTATTGAGGCCTTTTATAGCAATTCAAGCTACAAAAGGATGCCCCTCTATACACCATCATTGCAGCCTGGCATATCAAAGCACTCCATAAGTCTTGGTGCTCAGCATCATTATTTTTTAGCAATTATTGTTCTGATGAGTAACCCTTGGGCAGTGTCCAAGAATAAGGGGAATTTCTGCCACGGGATGCCTGGAGTGTTCCTCCTCCGCAAAACAAGGCAATAAAATCAGCGTGTGAACGTGTACTGAAATAACGCAACCCACCTCCAACCCAGTTGTGCCCAAAGAGGTCACAGGGTGAAAAAACAGCCCGGCTAGTCGACAGCTCTCCAGGAGCTGCCTCTCGGGTACCTCGGGCTACATGATGCACTACGTACGAGACCTAACAGCAAGCAGCTCCTGCTACAGGTACCTGAGGAGCGGCCGGCTTTCACTGAACCAGCCATCCGAGCGCAGGAAAAGGGGCTGGTTCTGAAAGCGCGTTTACCGGATGAACCAATGCCGAGCCCCAGCTTTGGTGCAGCAACTGGTGAAATTCAAGGGCATCTGTCTACACGGTTGCAAATACTACTAACTAGATACTAACTCAGCACTAACCAGAAGCTAAAAAAAAAAAGTCTTACCATGGTCTACGCTGACAACCAAACCCCTGTTTGGCCCTGGATTAATGAATATAATACCTGATAAGAGCAATTGGAGATTAATGGCCTGTAACTGCTTGGCTACCTTGCACCCTCTAGGGTCAAGTGCATTAATGTCAGCAGAGAAATAGTTTGTCTCAACCCGGTGCTAGTACTACAGGGACCCAATGAACTTGGAGATATGAGGGCCAGGCTCCCAGAGCCACTTTCTGCCACCACGGTTTAGTGGTGACCTGTTCTCATGAGGAAGGTTCCCCATGCAGAGGCACTTTAGCTCCCCCACAGCACCATTGCAGAGGGGACATCCCAGCCAGGGCACATCACACGTGCCACCCTGCAGGACTGTGACCCAAGCGGGAGCTTCAGGGCAGCAAAGGCAGCAGACGTTAAGTGAGAACAGGTCACTCTGCCTCCGGCCAGGGTGGGATGAAGGCATCCTGAGACTCAGACAATCACAAGCAGCCCCCTGACCCCATCTGTTCTTTGCTTGGCACACCTTTGTGCAGCAGAGAAATACGGGCCAAAATTTTCTCTTGCTCTTGGTCACTGCATTTAATTGCAAAAAAATTCACCATTCTAACATTTGCAGAAATATGCCTTTTGCTCTGCTTTCCAAACCCAGGGTGTTTCCAGGGGGCTCGGGAGCAGACTCCTGAGCAGTGGCTGAGCTCACTGGAGCACCTGCACTCACCTCCAAATAACTGATGTGCTGAGGCTACGCAGATGAAACATGGCAACCTAAAGCAGTACTCCTAAAATCTGGATCCCTACACATATGCCCATACATCGTCCCTGGCTCTGCCTGAATTAGGGTTAGCTGATTATCTTGGGGAAAAAAGAAACAACAGATAATCTGGAGATTAAACTAGAACCACTCTTCCTGAGAAATTGCTTTCTGGAATGCATAGTGAAGGAAAAAAAAAAAAAAGCATGTAACTTACACAGCCCCCAGGGGAAAAATTAATATCCCAGTTGCCCTTAAAAGAGTCCAGCAAAAGTGCTGAGTAAATTTGTAAGCACATGACGCTGAGCCTCCTTCGAACCCCTTCAGATGAACCTTTTCCCTATGCCTTTTGGGTACCAGAAATTATGCTTGTGAGACCACTGTTCGTATGCAACTTCTGGGTGCAGACAGGAGTATACAAATGCAACAAAAGGTACCCTATGGTACGTCTTCAAACAACAGAATGGTTCGAAATAATTTACAAAACCTTTCTCTTAACCCCCTCTGTTCCTCGGTTTAAGTATGGAAGGAAGGGCCAGAAGGAGTGGAGAGGAAGGACGGTCCTGCGGTGCCTCGCAGGGCTGGCACCATAATGCACACACCACAGACCATCAGTTGCTCTGATACGATGGCAGCAGGAGCCACAGCTGCCAAGAACGTCCTTCCATGCTCAGCACATGCTTGGGAAGTGCGTTTTGGCCACAGAGGTGATACAGCTTTCAGAGATGCTCCCAGCACTCAGAGAGGGGATGCTCAGCACCCCACCAACCTCTCTCAAGCTCCAAGGCTTCCCACGGGGCCAGCAGCAGCTACAACTCTCCTGCAGTGGCACAAGTCCCCACCAGCACCAGATCCTGCCCTCCTCGCTAGATCCAGCAACACCCCTTCAAGAGGATCTGGAAGGAGCTCCAGACATATGTGTGCTGTAGGCATCAGCCCCTTAAAACATTGCTATGGAGCACACCAGAGCAAATATATGATAAAGTGCATCACAGGAACAAATAGGTGGTGAAAAGTGGCAGCCTATAAATGCATCTTTTAACAATTTTTACTTTGCAGTCTCCTCAGCCAACAGTGCTTTAATAAAAAACAGTGAAGACGGCCAGCTTCAGCCTGCCTCTGAGAGCAGTGGACCTCTGGCCACAAGTGGGCATGGGGTAAATGAGGGTTTCTGTTCCCAACACCACTCCCTCTCCCCCTTCCGAACCCTCACCCAACTTCACGTACCTCCCCATCGCAGCAAGCTCTTTGGTGCAAAAACCCGTTTATCTGCTTGTCTGCAGGATGTGCAAGGCTGCCAGCCCCTAAGCCTCATAGTGCTTCAATACCATCAACGCTACAGTAAGGTCCACCACGGCTGTTTAACTCTCAAGTGCAAAATCAGCTCTGTCTAGCCAGAGAAGAGGAAAAAGAGACCAAAGCAAAACCCTGAGTGCATTAGTCACTGTTAACTGTTCTTTCCAGAAACATAATATTGAGGGGATTTCACATATTTCCTGGCAGGAAGATTTCGTGGTGGCTTTTAAAAATGGATGATTAGGAAGATATAAATCCCCATAGCTAAGATCAGTAATAAATCCTTTCAAACACACATATATACGCATTAAAACTTGAGTATTTTACCTTTCCCCAAAAAAGCAATCGCTGCTGTCAAGCACACCCTTCTATTACAGCCACATGCTCTTTTTAAGAATAGCTAATCAGAAAAACACACAGAGGTATTTAATCAGGTCTTTTTTTTTTCTTTAACGACCTAATGTTTTGGTTTGCAACTGCTGCCAACTCACGCTGGGTGGAAATTTAGTACTGTCAGCATTTAATTATTATTTTAACACAGATTTCTCTACCTTCCTACAGTGAAGAAACAGCTAGAAAAAAAATGCAACAATGAGCAGCTTTTTAAGCCATTAGATGCCATCCTCATTATTTAGCCATCTTGGAAATTACCATTTAAGGACACACAGAAGCTCGCTCTGCCATCCCCTGTTAGGGCAGATGCTCCCCAGTTTGCACCTCTGCAGCCGACCGGAGGGACAGCGTCCGAGGGACAGCCAGGAGGGACTGCCAACACCTTGCCTTGGAAGCTCGCCAGGCTGTGACACAGCTCATTGAAATATGTGCCAAAGAACTGAAACGTGGAGCGCCTGGTTTGTGTTGTACCTTGGGCCATGAACAACAAATCAGACTGGTTCTTTTAGCTTAAAACCCGTTTTCCTAATTTTTCCCCTCGCTGCCTGAAACAAACAAACTCAATTCTGCAACCTGTAACAGGCTACAGGGAAAACATGTGTGTTGATCTGCTGCAGATTGCAAGACAGGTATATTTGATTCACACAGTGGGGAAGAAAAACCCAAAAAACAGGTTGTATGATTTCAGAAGAAATCCAGAGCTGTGCTTCTCACGGTGATCTCCCAGCACCATGCAAGTGTTGCACTTTGTGCTGCTCTGGAGCAAGGACGGGTGCATGGAGATGGCTCTCCCGATGCTCCTAGCCAGTCTGGTGACAGCCTGCTCCCTGCTTTCTCCGAAAAAGCAAAATTTAAGCTTCAGCCCTTGCAAAAACCAATGGAGAAATGAGACTGCAGCAAAGCAGGGCTCGTGACAGCATGTGTTAAATGGCGCAAAGCAGGAAGGGCTGTGAGGATGCACGTGGATAACTTTATCTTCCAGAGCGGATGGAGTAGTCAGCCACACACTTATTAAAACAAGTATTAGTCTGTGATAGCAATCTAAGATAACACTAAGAGGTTTGTCACACAAGGAAAAAAAATGATGCTATTGCTGGACCTGTGTCCATAGAAACCACATTTAAGCTTAAGAGAGGATCCCACTACGCAGGTGACTCCTACTAGAGAAACACAAGCACCCTGTTTGGTATATGCTGACCTTTGCATACAGTCACACTCACGTTTAAAAGAGAAACATGTATATATAAACAGACAAGAATGCAGGTTGGGAACAGCGAGGTGACAAATTTTATTTCTCTGATGGCAAGGTACGTCTCTCTTGGCAGTTGGCAGGAATGAAGCATTGCTCTCCTCTACCTGAAAAGAGGTCGTGGATGTGGCGTTTAATATCCAGATGGTTGCTATAAAGGAACCTACCTGTGATAAATAAAGAGGCAGCTATTTCATCTGCTTAATATTAACACTTCTCACAGTGCGCTTTACAAGTCGCATTCCTGGAGCGAAGGGCACATGTTTAAGAAGCCACATACAATTCCAGTTTTGCAGAGTAAAAGAGAGGGAAATAGATTTGGTCACTGGGAGTATTTGAATGTCACTTTGTTAGGCTGTGCATTGCATTTGACAGAGCTAGCAAAGGAAATGAGAAGTGATAACTGATAGTGCCGTGATTAGATCAGCCACCTTGGGAAAGGTGCTGAAGCAGAGATATTTCACTAAAATAAGGAGAATCCTGGGAATAGATTTCTGGCAAGTGATCGCAAAGAAGATATGGCCAGAATTAGAAATGGATTTTGCAGGCAGATAAAACATAATAGATAGAAGACAGCTCAAAATGATATATTGTGAGGGCCTATAGAGTGACTATAAAGTTTGTTTGCAGTTATTTAACATCTAGAGATCCCAGAAAGACTTCACTTCAAAATACACTTGCTGTGTTATTAACTTTAATGTGAAGAAATAAAACAATGTTACATTAAAGCTCTCTAGTAAGAAAGGAAGCTGCCTTCTCCCCAGCTATCCGCCTCTGACTTCAGTGGAGCTGCATCACTTTATACCACAAGATAGAAGTGGAACAGGAATCTCTTCTTGGGCTTCTGACTGACAGAGATACATGAAAATGTATGTTTCATTATTTTATCTTGCAGGAAGTTGCTTTAATAGCAAAGGATAACTATTGGCAGTGGTAATTAATGCATTGTAATAAACTTATTACATGCATTTCTGTAATCTAACCATGTTTCCTTCTGCAGCTCACAGGCAAAGCAGGTCTTTAGCCTGCTACTTAGGCATTTTAGGGGAAGAGGGTTAGCTTTACTGGCTATTTAAAAAGGCTTCGATCATCCTGCTGTCCACGTCTGTCTGTCTGTCTCCTCCTTAATAGGTTTAGCCAATTAAATTTAAAGACAACTAGCTTCTTGCAGTTCTGTAAAGCACAGTGGTCAAGAGACCTGATGAGTATGCTAACTCAGGGAAAGGCTGCTACCTGGGTTCAGTCACTAAACATCAGAGTTTATCACCACAAAACTAACGTGTTGACAACCCATCTTGCTCCCGTAGTCACAAGACTTTGATATCAGTCTATGGGCTTAAGGCTCTGCAAGTCAGAAACAGCCAATACACTGCACCCAGGGGGCTGAGTTTGGCCCTCTGCTCCTCGCTTCATTGGCTGGTGAAGTGTTGAATTTTGCGCAAACAAGTAATATATTGCATGTTGTTCATAACAAGATATAGATTTCCCAGTTACAGCAATATAAATCTATGTTGCAGCATATCTGTGTATAAAGACGCCTTCTCATCTGCGGGCTCCAAAGAGACGTATGTGCATCACTCACACTGCCAGAGTGGGAATACTCACATAAATCACCTTTGGTATCAATGGAAAATGCACTTGAGAGCACAAGGATGTCTGGGGAAGAGCCAAATATTAGCACTGTTTACCTGCCACTGGAACACATATTCATAATAACCATTATCACCATCACTATATCAATGACAGCAATGGAGCATCAAATTCTGCATCCATAAAATCAGATGCAACCATCACTGCATCCCGTGGGAGCTCCTCATGAGCACATGAAGGTGGACTTTAAACATCAACCATCTATGTGATCAAACACCAAGCTATTTGCTCAGGCAAAATCTTCATTGAAATCAGCTAAGACAATCAGAGGCGATAGATTTTGGCACGAAAAGGGACAAGCTTCAATTTTCGCCAGCGTTCATGTCCACGTTGGCACCAGAAGGAGTAACTGGCTAGATCTTCCAAAGTGCCATGCTGCTTGCTTCAACACTTGTAGAAGTCAATGTGCTTCCTTGCCTACAGATGTTGCACCTGGGCTGAACCTCTTGTCCCTTGAGTTTGGGAACAAAAGCTTCATTCCCAGCACTAGTACCTGGGAGTCTCCATCAAAACAAAGCTCTACTTTTGAAATAAAACAAGCTCTTCCCAACAGCCCATGAGCTGAATCCTGCTGCCTGACTTTGTCATCGCTGTTTTGAATAAGCAAGAGGTGGGAGGGCAGTTTCTGTCTATATTAATCAATATTTAGGTGGTTTCCTGCCCATTCATTCATGTGCTGCAAGTGTTTTTGACAGTAAGAAATCTGCTGAACATAAGCAGGTCAGTAGCAGCTGCTCAAGAAACGCCAGTAATACTGTGCATACCCTCCAAATTTCCCCAATGTTCATACGTTATTAGTAGGTGACAGGAACTTAAATAAAGAGTGTGAAAAATGAAAGCAGGACAATTATATTGGTGTAGAGACCTCTATACACGAGTAATTTTTGCTTCAAATACCTTATTTAGGCTTCAGATTTCTGGAGTCAGAAAGAAAATCTTTTTTCCACATTATGTCTGACAGAGCAGGGTGCTTGGGATCCCTGCTGCTCTGTGGTCCCAGCTCTTGCCCCCACACAATTAGCAGTAGCTAACAGTAGTAAGCAAGATTGAACACAAATTCAGAATGAAAATTACTAAGAGGAAAAAAAAAAAAAATCCTGCTCCAGATTTCAAAACAATTCCTGAACTGCCCACGACACACCATGAACAGGCATCCTCATTTGAACAGAAAGCACTTTGCACAAAAAAGCAAGAAGGGAGGATGCATGGTTTGAATAAACCAAGCGCAGCCCACACAGGGAGCAGGCAGAATCCACCAGCTTGGGACATAACCCTCTCAGGGAAAACAGCAACTGGGCAAGACTGATACTATTCTTATCATCAACACAGCAAAGGCTGTTTCATGAAGCCCCTCGATGAAAGATAACACTGCTTTTCTAGCAAAAAAGCCTTTGCTACTAGCACTGTGAAATTATCCCCTTAACAAGGGGTTCAAGGGCTATATAATTGTGCCCGGCCCCTTCCTCATCCGTAGCATCTCTTCAACACTTTTGTACAACCCTCCAACCTGACGGCACAGACGCAATACGCTGGGAAGCCTGATCCTACAGCCACAGTCTTTAATTGCTGTTGGTGATTTCTGAGGGCGCATGGCCTCATGACCAGCCTGTGAGGAACCAGAGCCAGGCCTCCACCTGAGCTCATGCTGGTCCTCAACGTCCCTGCGGCTGCACAGGACCAGGAGCAGGCAGGAGCCCCTTGGTTCTGTAACCGCCAACAGCCATTGCCAGAGGGTAACTGCTGCTTTCTGGAGATACCCCACCCGAGTGACCTGTGGTGAAAGGCTTCACATCCCGTTACCGTGCCTCTGAGCCCTTGACCTGGTTTGGGCTGGGCTGGCCACTAAACCAATGACAGAGGCTCCTTTCACCTCTCTCCCTTCCCAAAAAGAGAAGGGAGAGAGAATAAGGGAGAGAGACTTATGGGTTGAAAAGAAATCTAAAACTACTTTAATGAAATATTAATCATAAAAAGAAAAGATAATAATATCAATAAGAAAATAATGAAATGCATACAATATACACAAAACGAGTATGGAGCTCCCAGGGTGATGATCATGTCACCAGCTGGCACTGGGAAAGTCCCAGACTGGACTCAGCAATGGACAGGAACTGGAATCAGGAATGCACAGATCAGGATCAAAGGCAGACAAACAGGCAGAGTCCTCCTCGGACACCAGCCATTGAAGAAAGAGGGCTGACCCTTTGATCCCTCAGCTTTTCTACTGAGCACGATGCAGATGGGATGGAATACCCTGTGGGTCAGTTTGGGGTCACCTGTCCTGTCCGCTCCTCCCCGCAGGGGTGACCCTTCTACGCTCTTCTGCCTCCGGCCCTCCAAGGGGGCACATAGCAAAGCTGGCTGCCCTTGGTTGTTATGGGAGTAACTATAAGCAAGAGCCTCTCTGCATACCATCCCTTGGTATTAACTATAAACATCAGAGGTTATCACTCTGGAAGCAGACACCCTCTGAATAAAATATGCCGTTAATTTCAGAGAGTGCAGTTAGTTAGAAGAGACTTAACTGAAAAGTAAAATTACTGAAAAGAAAACTGGTTCTGTTCTACCTCAAACCAGACCAGCCCTCCACATCTCTCCTCCTTTTCCCAGAACTAGTCTCTCAACTATTTTAGCTTCAAGATGCTCAGCTTTTTTCCCCTCAAACTGCTGCAATCGCAGCAACATGGGCTTTTGATACAACTAGGAAAGAAAGAAATCATTCCGCTTGGGAAGTCAAAATGTTTTCTGTTTCTAAAGACACTGAGCGTCCAGCGCAGGCTGGCTGCTTGTGAGGTGTGGGACAGGGAGACCACCTGAGTGATGGAACAGGAATGTCCCCACCCTTCAGAAATAGCACCCCGTCTTACAAAACCAAAAGGATTTTAAAAACGCACTTTACTTTTCCCTTTTGACTCTGTTTTTTTAATTTTTCTTGTCTTGGTACAACTAAGCCAGGCTTATTTCTAGTCAGGCTGTTTCCAGTCTTTGCAGCAGGCCCAGGACTGTAGATGCGTTGCAGCTGCTCCAGAAACAAGACCTGCTTATGAACAAGGGTGACCATCCTAGAGGATATGCCTAATTCTACATTTTCCCCATATTTTCCCTCATCTTCCCCAGCCTGTGTTTTCTTCCTCCTTGCACAAAGTGACTCCGTGGAGAAATACACCCAGAGCAAGATCCGCTGCCCGGTCAGAACACAAGGTGAGGCTGCGATATTTTCCTCAGACCTTCGTCACCCCACCCCAGCCCTGCTCCCGCCAGATGCCCGCAGACCGGAGAGGAACCCATGGCTGCCTTCCCTGCCCCCACCCCGAGCCCAGGGGTGGTTCAACACCACCCCGCTCCCCCCACACGGGGCCTAATGGCTGGGGTACGGTGACCACAGCACCAACGCCGGTATGTTTAAACAAAACCCTGTGACTTCCCGGTACTTGTCTGAATTTCCTGAGTGATAACCTGACGGCAACGCCTGCAGCAGGCACAGCGCCCAGCTTACCCCAGCCCGGGGTAAGCTGGGGCTGACATGGTCACTTCACCCCCGAGAACAGCGAGGCGAGGCATGGAGCTCTGCACGGAGCAGCCGCGGCAGCACCATCTATTAGCGATGTGGCCATAATCATCCCCAGGACATCAAGGTCTGCTGCATCGTTACATGAGACTACTTTGCACCAACAGAAGACGGGGGAAAAAAAAAATTAGACATACCAGTTAAGATATAGTTTATTTATGGCCCAGCTTTTCAAAGTTTACTAATTGTACTAGAGATTATTCATGGCTCATGCCTCTAAAGAAGTCAATGTTATTCCCTTTCTCTTCTCAACCCTAGATAATATTTGCTAAGTTTGTTCTGTTCCTCCTAGATTGCAATTTTGTCCCACGCTGGCTTTGCAAGACACTGTCTTCTGGCTCTCCTTGCCCTGGTCTCGTGATTGCTCTCTACCTCCACCTCCTCTCCCCTGGCTCCTGCTGTGGCCTTTGCTTGTTTTTATTTTTCCCCCCGTTCCTGCTGTGGCCTTGGTCTCCA
>VFFE01007698.1:2636320-2792524 GCA_008921705.1 Burhinus oedicnemus
GGCCGGGCCTCCCCGAAGGAAACTTCGGGAGAGGGGGGAGCGCGGGAGCGGGAAGGCAGCGGGGGCGGGCCGGGGGGGTGTTTTCCTGCGGGTGCGTGGGGACGCAGCTGCCCTGGGGCTGGGTGAAGGCGGCGGATGGCAGGTCCCACGCTTTCTTTTTCTTTCCCCGCAGGGGAAACCCCGCTCGGGTCCGCTGTCCCAGTGGGGCGCCCGCCCTGTCGGCTCCCGGTGGGGGCAGGCAGCCCTGCCCGCGTCCCGCCACCCAGGAGGGGCGCGACCCCCTGGTGAATGCCTGCACGCCTTGCCTGCCTGCCTGCCTGCCTGCCTTGGCCGTCGCGGCGCAACTGTGAGCGACCTTCGTGTCGCTGGAGCCGGGCTTCTGCGTGCTGAAGGCTGAGACGTGCAGAAATTAAACTGTTATTTTTGTTGTCATCTTACCAGCCGGGAGCTCCAGCCCAGGCCTGGCACCTCGTTACACTGTGTTCTTTGCAGTTGCAAAGAGGGAAAACTCCCCCGTGCTGGGAGAGCTTGCAGTACCAAGGGCGCATCCCGACACCTCCTCCTCCTCCTTGCTCCTCTACCCCTTCGCAGCCCTCATCCCGGCCTCCTCCTGCCCTGCTCCCATGAAAGCAGGGAAGAGGGAGCTTTGCGCTGAACGGGGACCCGTCTGTGAGTGCAAAGGCTGGCAGGGTCTCAGAGGGAGCTGGTGCCATCAGCACTGCCACACACCTGGGGAACTGTCAAGCCTGTAAAAGGGCATTTAATTATTCGTTGTGAATTTACCTTTCTCCAACCAACCCTACAGAGCGACAACTCAAGGTACGTGCAATTGCTGTAGTGATCGTAGGAAAAGCCTAGCTTTATCCCTTTAGATTTATTTTGCCATAATGTGGGAATGACTGGTTCAGGATGGGGTGGAACGAGATTTTTTTTTCCCCAAGGGATACATCCTTTCCTTGATACTCAGACAGGACAGAGGGCAGAATGAGAGCTGTATCCTGCCAACCCTTTTTCCTGCCTACCCAAACTCCACTACTCAACTGTACAAGGCTCCCAACCCCAGACCCAACGCACTTTGCTGTGGGAGTGACACAAAGAAACCCAGATTGTGCACCAGCATATTGCAACCTTCAGAGGTCAACAATATACAAAAAGTAGCAACTCTGAATTTTGATGATGAGATTGGGAGAAAAAAAGAATGTTTTCCTGTAGCTGTATCAAATACAGCTTTACTGGTAGAAGGCAATGGAAACGTCATTCCTCTGCCCTTTTTGCTTGCTGTCTCAGGACAGATTTTGAAAAGCCAGCGTGGATTGAAGTAGCAGCTCGGTCCTTTCATTTGTAAAAATTGCTGGCATAAAACTGCTCCCTGCCCCCACCTTGGTCCTAGCTGTATCCCTGGGCACTGCTCGTCTCTGCAGATGGCCACAACCTCCTGTTGATTCCCTGACACCCGCCTCTTTGGTGGATGGATGGGCTCAGCTTATTCCAAAGTGAATGTAAAACCCTGGGATTTTCTGAGCAAAGTTACAGTTTTCCTTTTATAGGTGGTTTTGGTGACATGGAGACGGAAGCATTCCCATTCCACAGGATTCCTGTGTAAGACACATAGGTCCCTCGTTCTGCTCGGCAGATGGTTTTCTACTGACTGCTCTGCAATACACCTAAGACCACAGCAGGAGAGCTCAGCCCTGCTCACTGAACACCCAACACTAACAAAAAATCAGAAGGCATGGAATAAACTCAACCCCAGTATCCTTTTCTAGTCTTGTTTCCTAGTTCAGATGGGTAGCCAGTGGCATAGCAGCCTCTGGAGATGCTCTTGAAGTAGAAACACCTGATTTAGTTTTGATGAAAACACCCCAAGAATAGCTGAGCATTTGGGTTCAGCTATTGATGTGGCTAGAGCTGGGGACCCCGGGCACCATGTTAATAACAAGAGATCTGTTAATTGTTTTTAAAAATACGAGTATCTGTTTGCAACATCGCCATGTATGGAAATCCTGCAGATGCCAACAGGAGTCTCCACAAAGGGCAAAATCCTGGCCCCATTCAAGGAAACCCCAAATCGCATGATCATCGTAAATACTGCAGGTGCCAATTGCCCTTTGCAGGGCTACTGCATACTGACGTTATAAAGAAGGCATTTTTTCTTGTGCTTACCCATTAACTCTAAGGCAGGTAATTTTCCTAATGAAATTAGTCCTAGTGCTTCTTTGTCCTTTGATTGGGTCGTCTGAATTACTCTGTCCCTGTATCTATGCTAACCACAGCAGTTTTAAACCTCAGCCTAAGTTCCTGCAAAATTTAGCCACAAGTACGTGCATTTCCCTTCTTCTGTTGTTTGCTCCCAGTGATGCAAGCTTCATTATTCTTTCATTTCTTCCTCCTTCCTCCCACTCATGTATCTGAGACTTTCTTACATGCTTTGTAGCTCTACTTCCCACCTCCTCTTCATTTAGATCCTTCCTAAAGAAAAGGGTGTTTTAGAAGACCCACATTTGCAAGGGAAAAATATTAATAGTGGAAACTTTCTCAGAGATGCATTTTTCCTATGTCTCCAAGTGCATCTTGTCTCTCCGTATCAATCTTAGCACTGTTAACTCTCCCATGTAGAGGGCTGCTTTGTTATCTGTATCTGCCGGATGAAATTAATGGAGATGAAATTCTTACCTCTCTCCAAATGGGGGAGAATTTATGATTTGTGCTGTGGAATGTTTTTCTGTGTCCACGTCGGTCCATTTTGTCTAATTCTCCTTCAAGTTTTTCATTAAGCCTTGTTTTCTTGGAGAGTCTGTAAATCCGGGCTCTCCAGCTGGCAGCTCCTAGATTATTTCCGGCCTCTTGGCCCAAGAGCTTACAGCCCCCAGAGCAGCCCTGGGGCACAGGCGGCTCTTCTTCTAACTCAGGAAAAAAATGTCCCTGCCGCCTCCTCTCTGCTGCTGGCACAGCGTGGTGCTTGCTCCGGGGACAGACAGACGAGAGGCGCTTTGCCACAGGGATCCCCCTTGGGAATGGCTTCAGTCCCATGGGGGAGGCAGCTCAAAAGGAGCTTGACTGCGTCTACAAAGTAGCTGTAGGTCCCGCTATCAAACCCCTCATTCTCTTCAAGGACTTGCTGTAGCACCAGGTGGTTATTTACCAAGGAGCAGCTATAGCTGTTCTGTTTACCCTTTTTGTTTCTTGAACATGTTTAGTCTCTTCAGCTGAACACGATGATAAAAATGCAAGTGCTTTAATCCAGATCACATGTTTTCAAGGTCAGGAAGATGTCAGTGACTTTTTTCTACTTACCCTTTTGCCATTCATATCTGACAGTCCAAAGCCAGAAGGCCAATAAAAAAATATTCATCTAAATTTTCAGATATAGTTAATATACCTAGTGCCTCAGTTTTTTGTGTGCCTGACTTGAGTTACACTTAAAATTTCCATAGGATGAATACTTACCTATGCAGTTCCAGGCCAGTTGCCTCTCAGATGTACAGCGCATACGGCCCAGACCCTGTAGGGAAACAGTCCTGTTCCCAGTGCTGTACACCCAACTGCTCCACCATGTAAGGCTGAGCCCCAGACCAAGTAGTGAAATACAGGGGGATTACCGTAATGACATTCACTCTTTCATGCTTATGAATCAAGTCCCACTCGCATTCCCCATGGGCAGCCAGGCAGACTTTTTATGGTCACATAGGGGTACTTAATTATGCACATATATGTGTTCTTGTACTACTTTAATAACAGTGTAAGAGTCACTTGAGCAATAGATTTGGTTTTATGAACCAAAAGGATAAAATTCAGGTTCTCTGGTGGACAATGAAACCGGATTTTTTCCACTCTTCCTTATTTTATTTTTGTTAATAACACCCTTAAACTTTGAATTATCCTGCAAGTATTAGGGCTCATTAACTTTGTTTCGGCTTGTACTTTGTGTTAATGGGACGGTTTTTTGTAACAAATATTAATCACTTGAATGCTAAGGCTTAAATGTTTAATAAAAATCATTAGTAGAATTACGTGTGAGGACTTACAAGAAAGATGATGGTGTTGTTATGGTTACTGCTGTATCTCTGGCTGTCAGTGCTCTTTCTGACTTACCCTCTGCTTATGTCAGGCCTTGAGCTTTTACCTTTCCGTGGATGGGATAATGTGATTCTCACAAGGCCAGCTCCAGCCTACATAACCCGTGCATTCTCTAAGCTCACACATATATGTGAGAACAGAGACCTTCAGCTTTCCTGCATGATCCAAACAATGTTTTTAAAACAGAAGAGCCATTTAACCATTGAAATAGAACATATTGGTTAAAAAATATTTCACATCCACATTATCTTGTAGTCTTGCTAACATCTACTAAATTAAACATGTACACATCTGAGCACTTTTGACCCCTTTCGGAGTCTTGTTTTCAAAAACCTCTGTTTAAGTGGTCCTCTCTAAATTCTCCAGGGTCTTTCATGTCTTGCTTTCCAGGCGCCCACGTTCCTCCCAGGGAAATCTCTCCAGCGAGCTTAGCAGGGGCCCAGCCAAAACATCACAGTGAAGGGCGCTTGCTTTGTTTCCCAAGTGTTTCCTCAAAAATGTATGCCTGGATCCATCTTCTCTCTCCTGGGTACACGTCTTGACAATCCAGCTATTGAAGTAGCTCAATGTATGCACACAGTAAACATGTCAACACATCGCATTCATAAATTATTACAGGCAATGCCAAATCTGCCACAAAGATTTTTCGACTTGAAGCCATAGAAGAGGATCTTCAGTGGCAGAAATACTGAAAAACTGAAAGCAAAAAATAAGAAGGCTATCTGTTAACCTCATGCAACTAGGATCCAAGACAGCATATGCTTTATTGCCAGTGGAAAAAAGACTGATGACTATTCAGAGGCAGATTTTAGAATAACGTAAAACTACCAGAAAACATTTATGAAGCTGTTCTGGTACTGCCAAACTTAGTCCTACCTTTCTGCCTGAGGGGATCACTGGGAAGCACGGTAGTCTGTGATGTTTCATAAAACCAGTTTTCCTTTTCTTTTCAATTCTTTGATTAAACATCCTGGAAATTACACAGTAGTTACAGGTGTTACTTTGGTTGCAACCATGCCAGTAAGATTCAGTCAGTTTTTCTGGCTATTCTAGGTCTAGCCTGAGGCAAAGGGATGCTCATTCTGCCTCCTCAATCACATCAGCATCTGCTCCCCAGGCCTTTTCCCGCTCTCCCTTGTTCTCTTGCTTCTTCGTGTCCTTTCAGGCTGCTCCTGCGAGCTGCCCTCCCACCATGCTGCCGATCACAGGCAGATGCGCTTCCCGCATCTCACTTGGGGGAGTTTAAGGGTTTTGCTCCCCCTCTGAAGTGACACTGCTGAGCCACCATCACACTCTGTGTGACAGCACAGCAAAAGGTCCAGGTCACTTTTTCAGGCAGTTTGAGAAAATCTACTTTATTTAGCATGGAAATGGATTAAAAATGTAGAGCATTCCAGTTCACTGTGACTGTGGAGCAGTCAGAAAGTGCTATGACGCTGCTGCAAGTGGCTTCTGCAGCTGCACCAACAGATCTCCTGGAGCTCTTTGCCAGCTCAGCAAATCCAGCTGTCCCATCCCCAAATCCACCACAGAGGCTTCAGGCTGCTGTGATGTTTCAGACCTGGGTAGAGCAGCACACACATAAAGTCAAAAGAGTGCAAATCAGACCATTAATCTCTTAATCTCCATTACTTTGGGATTTGTCAAAACTTGGGGCTGCACCTGGCATGACGGCTGTGCCTGGCAGCTTCCCGAGACTCGTCTTGGGCGAGTGATGGCAATTTTAGCTGTAGTGGTGTCCAGAGCTGCTTTGGGTCTGCTCTCATGGTGTGCTAACTTGCTGTGCACCACTGCAAGTCTGCGTTTTGAAATTCCCATGTAACTTCATCTGGCTTTGCATTTCCCAGTTATGTAGATCTGGCTCCTTCCAGCAATGCTTTTACAAGGCTCCCAATAGATTATACACTGGCCTTCACCAGGGCACTCACCAATCAGCCATTTGAATTATGGCAGATATTTTTTTCTGGCATCTTAGTTATTTCATTGGCTTTCAAGTTCTGAGATGAATGGCATCTGATTCATTGAGTCTGGGTTTTTTTCTCTGCTTCTGATACTGTCTTCTTTTATGTGTGTAAAAAGTAAATGAACAGGAGAGAGATTTTTACTACCATCCTATTAGTCCAATATGCCAGCTACATGATCGAAACTTCTTAGGCATTTAAAAAAACCCTGATACCTGTATGAAAATGAAGGAAGCAAAAATAAGCAAGGAAACCTCACAGGTATTAGATCCCATACCTGATACAAGCAGTAGGACTGGAACGTTGTACGGTGAGAGGATAAGAGATTTTGATTGTTCTGCCTTGAGAGGGATAGAGAACACTGGGCAGAGATTTCCTCATAATCTCCCTCTTTCTCACTTGCCAAAGTTTGTTCTCTTCTATTAATCTCATGTGGACTGATACTAGTAACATGGCTTTGCTGGATCATGTTTAATTGTTCGTATATTTGGATTAATTTAACATGAGCTTTACTGAGAGTGTGTTTCCTTCTGCAGGGGGAGAGCTTTCTGTTTCTAATAAGCACAACCACTGGATTATTCTATGGTCACCTCCTTGTCCCTGAGAAAACAAAACCTCCACATTTTATTGGGATGAATCAAAGACAGTGATCAACTTATCTTGTAAACTAGCTTTATGCACATCTCATTAAATAACATAAGTCATAATAATGCAGTTAATCATAAAACAGAACTTTTTCTACCAATTTTTTTGCTTTTCTTGCTTAAATGTTTATGCTGTGAGGGTAGCCCATCTGGTTTAGATTGTAGGATGGAAATCACAAGATTTACCCACCATCCCCTAACTTGTAATTCTGGAAAAGACTGGAAGTAGTTTGGCAACATAATATGTTTCCCTGCCTCCTGTAGAAATAAATCTCCAACTTCAGAGTATATTGAAGCAGACAACAGGGTAATTTTGAGACATAGACCCAAGCTACAAAATGGGCAGCCAAATCCAGATTCAAATTTCTAGTAAATCAGTGGTTGGAGTTCCCGTCGAGGTTCAGGCTATTATAAATTAAGTAGGGATTAGTTGTGTAATCTACGTTCAAGCCCAAATTTGGACAACGCACCCCATGAAGTTCAGCAACACCTGGATGTCTGGGTCCAGTCTGAGTCTCCAGGCATTTCCCACTAGAATCGAAGTGTTAATAGTCTGATTCCTTCAACAGTCCACTGAATACAAATGGAAATGAACGCTGTGTCTGCAGCTATTGCAGAATTATCCGTTGCAGGTATTTGCACGGTGATAGTCTCAGTACCATTAATGTACTACCTCTCAACATTCATGCAATCAGAGAAACATTATTGTCTCCATTTTACAGGTGAGGCATGAAGGCGCAAAAAGACTCAGTCACACATGGAGTCTCAATACATCTGGGAGTTGAGTCTTCAACGAGTGCTGCAACAACGGAGTCAGCTGTTCCCCAGCTGAATTCAATGCGACATACTGCTACAGATATCTGATACCTAAATAGCACTCTCCTTGCAGTGTTCCCAAAGCCCTTTACAAAGGTGGCTGAATAGCCTTCTTCCCAATTTGCAGGTGGAAAATGGAAAACACAAGCAAATCCCTATGAAAGGGTCTTACCCACTGCAATGAATACCTCGATCAAGAGAAGGTCTGGGTTTGTGAAATGCTTTGAGATATCTGGGTGGGACATTTAACAAATTTTAAGGCATGATTAAATACAGTTGCTGTTTGTTCAAAAACTGTTTCAGGATGCTGTGTCTAATCACAGTAGAAACTCAGAAATCCCCATGTGTCCTTGTTTGGCTGGCAGCAGGAGGTGTAGGACGTGCCAGGATGACAAAGTGTTGTATGCTAGCCCATTTTGGCCACTCTGGATATATCCAGCCACGTGGAATTGATAAGGGCTTTGAAGCTATCTGGCTGATTTGTATAGGGCATGGTGCAAGTTGTCATTCAGCCTCTTTCAGATAACTGATGTGGCCACTAGTTTTCATTACTAAGTGACCATCAAGATAAAGAGAGATTTATTGCTTTTAAGGCAATGGGGCAAGTGACGCATTCTTCACGTGCCAAAGCAGACACAGACAGTTATTTCAGTAACACCTGGGTTTTTATAAAGGGACAGGACTGAAATGGAGCCAGAGATCTGAACTGCTACCTGCTTTAAGAGATGGCATATCCAGAGGTGGGAGCATCGCAACTTGTATCTTTCTCTACGGTGGGTCAGCTTGGAACATGGGGGCCAGTTTGTTTTTTCTTTTGTCTTCCATTAATGTGTCTAGAATGGCGCCACCAAGGCCACGCAGCTCTTCCACACTACAGAGACAGTTGTGTCCCTGTGCTGGGGGAAGGAGCACAGCCCCGGGGCAGGTGGGAAGGGACTGTGTGGCTGGTGGTGGCTCGCCTGCTGTGCAGCTGCACTCCGAGAGCGCGGGCTGGGGTGGCAGAGGGATGGAGGGGTCCCGACTCCGGTGCATCCACCCCTCTCTGTCTGGGCCCAAACACTGGGAATAATAAAATTTGTCAATGTCTTCCCCTGCAGAGTACAACTCTATAGAGCAAGTATGACTGTTGTTTAGACTAGACAAGATAATGCTATGATAAAATACTTGAAATAACAGAAATAACAGACGAAAATATGAAAGCTGGTGGAGATGGGAGGTCACAGCCTGTGGATTCCAGCCAGCAGGTGCTGGCACTTACTTACCCATGAAATTTTGGTTCTGTATCCTATCCTATCACTACTGGAAAATGAAGTTATGACCCTCAGACTTGGGAGGCCCAGACTCCGCTGCAGACTCTCTGAGACCTTGGGGTGGATATTTGGCCTCTCACTGGTTCAGTCCCTCCCTGTGAAATGGGGATAACTGTTCTGCCCTGCTTCACAGAGCTGCTGCACAGATAAACATGTTAACAAGTGTGAAGCCCTCAGCTACTGAAGCGATGAAGGCCACTTAAGTGCAGTAAATAGAGCAGAAAATACAGCGTTGTGTGAGGATGCTGATTAGCCCGCATCACTGCGGAGTTCAGCAAACACCCGCTGCTCACCGGCTCTGACATACAGCGTGGGTTGTCACCTTCTCCAATACCAGGTTTATAGCCTCAAGTCACCAGAAACTCCATAGCTACCCTAGAACATCTGATGCCTGGCATCAGCCACCAGAAGGATTTACCCCCAAACCCCCCCTTCAGCTGTGCTCGAGTTTTGCAGGGGCAGGCGTGGAGGTTGCAGGCAGCACCTCCCAGCCCGCTGTACCATGGGGCCCCCCATGTGCTCGCTGAGAAATTCTTGTGGAGCTAGCTTCAGAGTTTTAATTTACAGTATTCATTCAGAATACCTGGTTTTATGGTTGTTGTGGGAACTACAACTGGGAATTTCCTGACTTTGGTGCAGACAAAAATCTCTGCACTGGGTAACACGGTCCAGCTGGGAGCGGGCAGGGCTGTGGAGTCGGTGCTAGCATTGGGCACGGTCGGGGGTTTGATGTAAATCAGGGGGATTGCTGTGTGCCTGCAGAAGCTGGAATTTGACTTAGATGATGTCTCAACAAAGATGCACATGATATTTTGCCCAGCAAGCATGTTTTCCAGCCATGCAGTCCTCCACCGCTGGGCATTGCTTCCCTTCTTGCTGCTCCCACAGGAACACCATGTCTCAGGGGCTCATCCTCACCAGCAGGATGGACTACAGCAAGATCTTTTGCGTGTGACTGTAACCAAAGATGGAAGAAGCATCACTGGGAAAAAGCATCCAGCTATATTTTTCTGGAAATGTCTATTTCTGGAAAATGCAATGTGTTGAATAACAGTGTAACACTGTTACCGAAATATGAGGGACTTGGCCTAATGATCCTTCTGAAAAATGCCTGTTAGCTAGTGCAGACTGGGTTGCCTCAGGCAAAAAATCAGAAATGTAGCAAAAATCTTGTTCTTTAGAAAGACATTTTCTGAGCCCCAGGGCTAGGTCAGTTCTAGCAGGGGTAGTTCAGGAGCATGCAGGTGAGACTCAGGGAGGACTTCCAGCTGCCAAGCTCTGGAGGTGCTGCTCGTGCCATGGTGAACGACGGCTCTTCACCATGTGCATACTGCACTTCACTCCTCTAACCAATATGGGACATCACTGGGACAAATACTGCTCCTGCACTGAGTTATACACAGGTGCGAGGTACGTGCAGTGCTGCTGTGGATTTCATTCACTTACTGTGAATTAAAATGTCTGAGCATGGCTATGGATATACTGGCGTTGCACTTGGCAGAGAGAGAAACTGAACAAATTGCTCAAGAATGCACAGAGATGGGAAGGAGTGAAGAGTTTGGCTCTCTGCACTTCTCACTGAACTTCCTCCTCTGGACAGCATTACGGTTCTGCAAATACACCTCCTCAGGCCTCCCCATCCGAGAAGTGTCCTCTGTATGATTTGTTCTCATCGGAATTAGCTGTTTAAAATATTCAGATACGCCTCCCACCTTTTTTTTGCTTTTCCTCTGATCCTAGAAATACAGATAATGTCCCTTAGCGGCCAGGCTTATCAGCCAGGAGTGCTTGGGTGAGCTGTGAAAAGTGGCACATTCCTTAGTTGTTAGAAAGATCTCCTAATGCTTGCATAGCATCGTTCTGAGGTGTGTAAAGACACAACACATATGTCACGGCTCGTTACGGGAAATGCACCAAAAAGAGCAGTTACATACAGACACTGCATCTAAAGCCATTTGCTGTGGGACTGTCAAACAAAAATTAAGAGGGAGATTTACTCACAGAGAGCGGGGCTTTGCTTTGAAAACAGGCTTGCTGACCTCAGTCTAAACAATTTGGGATCAAGGTCTTATTCCTCTGTGGGAGGGACTTCAGGCTTTTGCCCTAAAAGAGATTCACAGATTACAGAAAGGTAATGCAGCAGAGGAAAGCAATATGCCGATGTGACCCTCTGCCAGCTCCCTGCCAGTCGTTTCAGCCAAGCCCGTTGCCACCCTGGTCCCAGCCCAGCTTGTGGGTCTGAGCTGGGTATTTTGGGGGCTGTCCCCAGCTGAGCAGGTTGGTCCCTGTCCAAGGCTCTGCTCAGGTGAGCAGAGCTGGCTCAGGCTGCTGAAGCCACATGGCCCCAGCAGCAAAGGTGGCCCCAGGTCACTTGGCTGCTGTACCATGTCCCTGAAACCTGGCAAGGGAAGGTGGCATCAGGAAAAGATGGTGGCACAGGCAGAGGAGCGGGAAAACAGCTGGCACCTGGGACATGACACCAATCCCATTTCCTCCCTGTTCCAAGTCCTGCCTGGGTAATGAAATGAAGAGGACACAGGGACATCAAAGAAATCTGAACGATGCCACCCACCACCTCCTAGAGATACTAAAAACAATCCGGAAGAAAAAAAATTATCTCCTGGGAGGTTAAATCAGCAAACCATTACTAAAAAAGATAAAGGGAGACAACTTTCCTCAGGAAGCAGCAAGCACAGGGTCCTCAGAGGGATCAAGCAATCAAAAAGACTCTTGCCTTTGTTTCTTCAAGTCAGGAATGAACCAGATGCATATGAAATATTTTAAAAAACCCAAACCCTTGTATTACTTAGTGTGCTGGGTTACTGCATGGTGAAAAAAGAGCACTGTAACCAATTATATGCTTTAATAAGAAATAGGGTTGTCTCTCCTCACCCTTCTTCCCCACAGAAGCAATTGGGATGCTCAGATCTGGGTTTCTTCCCTCAATTTTACACTGGCCTTTGCTCTTATGACTGCAGCAGTGCCTTTCGTGGCTCCTCCTCCCTTGCTCCATCTGAAACCGAAATTCCTGGAAGCTAAAGGAAGGTCCATGTTGCAGCTACGTGAAGACGTGGCTTCATTGCTTCAAATGGAAATCATAATGAAGATTGATTTATCCCTTCTTTGAAGAATCTTAAAATGATAAGTGGTAAATTTGGCCTCGTTTCTGCCCGTGTTTTGTCCTGAGACTTAAAAATGTAGTTTGGAGGGCATCAGGCTGGATAGCGTCCTCCCCAGAAACCACATTTCAAGGCCTTTTGCTCAGCTAGGGAGTCAAGGTTGGCTCAGTTTTCTCAGACTTGCTAAACAAATGGAAGTGTTTCTCACTGAGGCTGTTCCGCCTTCTGCCCTGGAAGGATGGGGCATGTGCACAGGAGAAGCAAGGGGCCGCTGGACTCAGGCTGGGAGCTTCACATACTGCAGATACACACACAAAGATCCAAGAAGCAATAATCTTAAACTTCAAAATTTCAAACTGGAGGCTCCATACTCATAAAACAAAATAAAATATTTTGAATTTCCAATACTGCCCTGTGATAACAACCTATATCAAAGTGTCTGTGGTATTTCTGGAATGCAGGATAGCTGCCTATTTGCAAATCAATGGGTGAAAGACTCTACATTTGTAATGATGGGAGAGATCGCAGGAGCCGTGATGGAATCACTCTGACCAGTATCTGTTCTGTCACCATGCTAGCAATAATAAATGATGGGTCTAATTCAACAACATTCACATCTAGCTTTTATCTATATAGAAGTCTCAAAAACTAATCTTTCATTGCCCTGCAATGAAACTGGCTATATTTTTTGATGAACTGTGCTCTAAAAATGTGTCTGTACTTGTTATCACCATGCCTTGGTTATGAAAGCCTAATGCCAAAAAAATGAACTTGCTTACTACATTATCAGGACATGCTTGGGTTTTTTTCTGCTTTCACCATCTGCTTGCTTTCATATGCTTTCCATTACTGAGACAGTGTATTACACTGCTAGCAGAATTAGGAGGAATAATTTAGCTCCCAAAACAAACATGATAGTAAATACAATGGGCAACATTCTGCTCTCTCTTTAGTCTGTGCAATCCACTGCAGTCTGTTCTGTGACACCTAACTGGGGTCAAATTATTCTCTTAATCCTAAAGGTCCAGCTCCAATTGACTTCAGTGAGGAAATCTGGGTGTAGATGAAGGCGGAATGCAGCTCACATTATGCCTAGCATCTAATTTAATGGAATAAGGGTTTTTCTTCCTTGCTGTGGTATGCTACACTTTTAAGCTACGTACTGAATTAGGTCCAATCTATTTAAGACTTATCTAACATATACCAGGCATGGAAATTGCAAGGAAAGGTCTTCCTAGGCTGGAGCGCCCACTGAGTGGGGGCAGCCAGCAACGCTGGCTTCACAGAGCAGCAGCGAGCAAGACACCCTTTGAGAAGCCTGTTGTAAGGGGATGGCCAAGGAGGAGCTGTGCTCTGCATGTGGGCTGGTGGGAAGAGAGGCATCCCAGCACAGCGGTCACCAGCTATCAGGGACTACAGCTGCTTCACCCTCTTATGCAGAAGACCTGGACCCAACAGGCTGTGCTGACTGGCATGCCTTGAGAACCTCTGTCTGGTGCTGGACAGAGGGTTGTACCCAGGATTAGCTTGTGAAGGAGAAGAGTGGCTAGACTGACAGCCTGTTGTATTGTGTGAGTGGAGAATTTTTGTGCTGATCCAGTAGGGAGGTGGCTCTGTGGAGCAGCCTGAGGAAAGGGAGAGCCAGCCACACCTGGTGGTACGTGAGAGACTTGGAGCAGAGAGGGAGACTATACATCAGCATTGCCACACCACTCCATAGTGAATGCTAGGAGAGGACCAGCTGCATTGTTTGGGGAGCACAACCTGGCTGCAAAGGCAGCACAGGCAGCTGCCACAGGGGGTAGCAGCATCACCCACTTGCTCTCAGCCCACTTCAATGAGGAGTACTGGCCTTTCGGGTTATACTTCCAGGGAGGGAAGAGCTAGTGCCAGAAAAAAGGCTTGTTGGGGCTACCACTCCACCAATAGGGTCATTACTCATATCATTAATTGATATGAGTGCTTTTGAGAGCATAATCTCTTAAACCAAAAGTTTTTCAGGGATCACAAACAAAAGCGCAGGCTTTGTATTAACAAAATACAAGAAAAAATTATACCTTTATACTCTATAACATAAAAAATACAAGCTTGCTAGCAATCTGTAATGACTTGGCCATTCCTGTTTTTCTCACAGACAAAGAAAAATACGGTTCTGCTGTGTGTTCTCTTATTCTGATGAGGAGTCATGCACTCAGCTTCCATGAATGCTCTTCAGCATCAAGATGATGCTATACCCCTTAGTCTCAATCACTTCCACTAGTATCTCTGCAAGGAGATGATTAGTCTGAATAAAAAGAAAGTAGCAAACTGAAGAGGTTCACTCCATTGCACGGGAAGAGCAATGCAGGAGAAGGACTTGGAGGTGAAGCTGAACATCTTCTCTTTATTGCATAATTACAGAGAACAGAGAAGCACCACTTGTCGCTGGCTTATGTGCTCTCCCTTCTGCCATGTTTACTAAAGCTTGTTTTCAGGTTTCACCATAAAAGAAAGTGAATGGAACCAGGTTTATCTCTGAAATGAATTGAGCACATGGCTGCTGATTCTTTTCACCCATATACCAACATTTTGAATGTTCTGAATTAAATCACTGCTTAACAAAATAAATCGTAGTATATAAACATTAATTAATATTCATAGTAAGTGAACTTCCTCCCAGATTTACTTCTGGTGAATAGATCTTGGCTCTAGTCCTTGAAAACCAGAGCTGAAAGAACAGAGCTGAAGCTGTTATAAATTATCGTTTGCGATGGCAGCGTCATAGACTAGAAGTCTATCAATGTGAATCATCATGAATCAGGAAGGAACTTACACAAAATGTGCTGCTGCAATAAACAACAGGCTTCTGCAACTGAAAAGCATGATTGACATCAAGTTCTTGATTCAATAGAACATTGCTTTCTTCATGACACAGAAGCTTCTTTTTCACAATATGGCCCTGCACTGTTTTTCATTAGGATGTTAGAAATGTTACTTCCTTGAGCTGTTCGACCTGGCCTCCCCCCGGCTGGAGGATCTGCAGGCAAATGGAACTTAATAGGAAATTTAGGATATTGACATATAGTGTTATTGTTTTAGCAGGTTTACTTTGACTTCATAACGTGAGGAAAACAATTTATCTGGAACATATATGGCTAATAGCTCTAGGAAGCTTGGTTATCTAATGTAGCATCTAGCTTACTTGAAGAAACTGTAATGGATTCTTCTCTGTGACATGGTAAATCATAAAGATTGTGTAAATAGGTAGATCTGAAGATGAGAAACACTGTTGAGGATCTACCTGGCAACAGAGAACCACTGGAAATCAAATGATGGCAGTTTCAACTGCCAACATGATATAAATCTTTTGTTATTGGGTTGCTTGGTTGTGGTTACTTGCAAATGAATTTGGTTATTAGAAAAGGGAAGATAATAACTAGGAAATATTTGAGCTCAGCAAGTTGTATATACTTCCCTGTTGACTTCAAAATGTGTCTAAACACATACAAATCAAAACAAGTTAGTGGCATCAGTGCCTTCATTATTCAATGCACTTCAGTTCATCTTATGAACTGCAAATTAGTTCTTCACATATTTGTCATGATTAGGTTAGGTTTATGAGTGACTCATTATAGATGGATAGTGGAGTACACAATAAAGGATGAAGAAAAAACAAGGAGGCTGGTGTCTCTGGCATGCCTCAGGCAGGGATGATATGTGGTAAACGTGCTAAGAGCACTCCTTTCCTCCAGAGGGGTGGTGAACTTTAGCATAGTATTTATACAGCTCAGATATTCTCAATAAAGACCCTGAAATACCTGTTCCTCATACAAGGGAAACAGGTTTCCAAGGGAAGAGTTTACTGTCTATTTATTTATTTATTTATTTATTAAATCTGGAAACCAAGCTTTAAAAAAAGCGAGAGAGAAAAAGAAAGAGAGAAAAAATGGTTAACATCATTGTTATTTTTGTTGGGATCTCACAGTAAACTTCAGTGCAAGAAAAAAAAGAAAGGGAGTAACTGAAACTTTGCATGATTCAGCACACAGATGAAAGTATGTGCCTCTATTCCCTGTTAGCCTCAGGCAGAAGATAAGGTTAAGAAAAGTTAGAGAAAGGGATACTTAGTCTTTACTAGTGCAGATTAAAGGACTTGAAAGGCCTAAGGAAACAGCTATCCTAAAAATGACTCGATTTGCTTGTGTTTTACAAATCCTTGGAAGGTATATGCTGTTCAGGAATGATGGAAATAGAGATTATCATGGCAGATTAACATTGTAGTACCATGATGTGGTAGTTTATAAAGGAAAGACAAAAGGCAGCGTGGATGGGAGGCAGTCTGTTCAGGCTGAAATAAGTCTGAGGAAAGACAGTAAAGGCTGGTTCTACTGCATCTCTAACGGCCCCCAGGAACAGCATCAGGAAAGGTTATCGTTCTCCATAATGCTCTCACAGAATACCACGTCCCGTGCCTTGATTGCAGAACAAACACTGCTGGCAATATTACAGCTTAAGTAGTCCTGGATCAGGAGACGCAGATTTCTTCATCAAAGAGCCACTGAATCAATACGCAGAGTGGCAGTTAAAACCTGGTTTTGGTGAGCAGGGAATGCATCACACAAGAGCTAATCATAGGCAAGAATTTTGCAGTGAGTGGGCATGGGCTGGCTCAGTTAAAATTAAATCAAAGAACAAACAAAAATAGACCTGTTACTATTTATTGCACTAACTACGAGGAAACAACTAGTGAAAATAAGTTGACCAAATAACTCAAGGACTTCAATTTAGGGAGGGCTTGACATTTAGATCAAAGAAACCTTCAAGTAAGTTGAGGGGGGGAAAGCAACAACTTCTAGTGAGATGCTTCAGATCTAACAGGATGAATAATCACTTCAAAATGGCTGTTACTCATAGGGAGATCAGACATCCCAGGTTGCCAGAGCCATCCTGAAATGTAGAGATTGTCCTATATATATCCTGGCAAAAATCTATGAGATGTTACTGAGGTCTGTATTTTCTCTGTGCGCCCCGCTCCAGGCAGCGAGAATGACCCCATTCCCAATGCCACCCTGATGGAAAAACGGGGACAACTTCAGCACCTCACCAGGTCATGCACCCCAACATGAGGGACATGCTCTTGTCACAAAACCCCATGTCTCTTTTAAAACAAAGCAAAGTTAATTACTCTAAGTAATCAAAGGATTTACAAGACATGGAAAAAGAGACATCAGCAATGAAAACTGACTTGGAGGTCAGAGAGAGCAGAAATACAGTGGAAGCTGCTGAAGGTAAAGCATTGCAAACAAAATTAAAATAACAAATAGCTTCTCAACTACATAAATAAAAGGAGAACAAGGGAAAACTGGAACTGCTCTGAAATGGGAATGATGTGAATATTAAAGGTAATTCAAGTATGGTTCCAAATCTAAATGAGTACTTTACTTCAGTTCTCTGTAATTATAGCGATACTGAATTCAATGGGAGAAAGCTGGATGGACAATAGGAGAGAAGGTCCTTTCCTGGAAGTCTGAGGTAGTGTGTTCAGGTGGGGAAGGAGGGAATGAGAAGAGGTGATGTCCCTCCCTGATTCTGAGTGATGCAGCACAGTAACCAGGACATCAGATGACACCCTCAAGGGGCACTTGCTCCCTGGAGAACAGCACTGGTAGCACCTAGGGAAAGAAAATGAAAAGTAATCTGGACAAGTACATGTCCTTTTGCCTGAGATCAGTCCTGTGCAATTTGTTAGGACAATTCCTGAATAAAATAAAAGTTGAGGACATGAAAGTGAATGGGATAAAATGTAACCTGAGCTTGCCGAATAATATATTCTTCTGGAGAAAGAAAAGAAAAAAAAACATAACTATCTGGACTTTGGCAAAGCATTTGCAATAGTGTTATGTGGGAAATTACCCTTCAAATTAGCATGTGCAATGCACAGCACAACCATGCAGCAGGCAGTGGTCTGGCCAGTGCAACAGGACCACAGGCTTTACTGAAGAAGGAAGGACCTGCTCTAGGTGAACCTGCTCTGGCAGGGTGGTTGGACTGCATGATCTCCAGAGGTCCCTTCCAACCCCTGTGATTCTGCGATTCTGCGACTGTGCTGAGAGAAGTTTCTGCACAGGGAAGTGCTGAAAGTAATGCCTATGAACTGCTTTTGTACAGTAACTTCATCAGAGGCATTTAAAAAATAAGGAAGTTATATTAATACATAATATTTAAATATATATTTCTATTAATAAAATGTTCTGATGTCACAAATTTAGGAAGTATTGGCAGCACAGCAAAGGGTCGGAAAGAATATCATGCAGAAAGACCTAGATGACTTTGAAAAACAGAAATAGGCTGAATTTATCTGGAAAAGCAAAGGCTGGTAACAAAACTGTTGCGGTAAGATGGAAAGCTGAAAATTAATTAAAGAAGATAAAATCACAGGGTAGTCAGCTGCAGGGTGAGTACTTCTAAAAGATGGTCATATGCACTCCTAGACTGTGGTAAATGAACTCAGAAATGTTATTTCTTATCCTCGGAGATGCTTCCGTGCCATTGCAGCCGCTGAGGAGGGTCCCCTGCGGATCTCCATACTGTTCGGGTAGCCGGTGACACATGAAGAGGAATTCAGACCAGAACAGATGGGGAAGGACTTCTGCCAGAACTGAAGGTCTGCCTGTCCTGCACAGGGAGTCCGGAGGAGCGGGGGCTGCTCTGCTCAGAGAAAAGCAAGGCTGGGAGGAGTGAACACGGTAAGGAAGTGAAATATGAAGGAGCAAGAAGAACTCATTACATTAAAGTAAATCACTCATGCACGGTGCAATGCTGGAGGCGAAGCCATCCAGACCCTGCAGAGCCGCCGGACTGGCAGCAGGGAAAAGCCCTTCAGAATGGAGCTCACTGCTGCTGGTCTCACCGAGCCCAGGCAGACCTCAGGCTCTGCAGGCTGGGTGCACAGGGCCACGGCAGGGTAGCAGCCCCCTCTGAGAAGGTGTGGGTGCAGGTGCAACGACGCTGGGAGGTGGCATGTGGCACAGAGTCAGTGGTGCCCAAGCCAGAGTTCACAAGCCCCACAGAGCCCACGCTGGATTCCTGCAAAGAGACAGAAATGCCGCTGCAGCACCTGCCCTGCTGTGGACCCTGGCCAGACTGGACACTGGCCAAAATCTCAACTTTCCTTTCAACACCTCAGATAATGAATTTTGGTGTATTTATAATTTATTTTGGTTATTGTGTATACTTCCAGGTATACACTGTCCTGCAGCTTGAATAACATACTGGCAGCTGAACAAGGCACTTAGTTTCTGTTGACTGGGGGTTACATCCTCAGATATTCCAAACCAGCAAAGATACATTAGCTTGCCCTGGCTAGAGATCAAGCCAAAAATATCTAACACAGGAGAGAAAAGACATGAAAAAAGCACAGATATTAAGCAGGTCTTTGTGTTGTAGCTGGTACTGGTGCCCTGAGGGCTCTGGTTCACTGCGGGGTACTGGTGTGGGCAAGAGGGTAGCACTTGCCAAAGGAAATGCTTTTTGCAGTGTTAGCTCCCTTCCTGCTTCATGGTGCTCTGAGGCTCAAATCCTCAAATTTTCATAACTGCCCCAAGAAATGGCTGCGCAAGACATAGGTGAGTCCTTCTAGCATTGCCAAGCATATCCAAATACGTGAGAGCTGAAGCCAGCTATGCAGGTGAAACAATCCTGGCTTCTGTTTCTGCACTACTTCAGCAGGACCTGAAATACTTATATTTTAAGGAGAGTCTATAAATCTAGCTGTACACACATACACATGCATTCATTTAATTTCACTGTTATGAATAGCTATATAAAACTCCACAAAAATAATTTGCCAGATTCCTACCCCCTCTTTAGCTAGGTTATAACAGCTGGTATATGGTTTTATATTTTGGACCTAATACAGTAATTGCAACTTTAATAGTGTGTTATCCTTTTCCTCCTGATGGACCTGGCTAAGAGCGTCATCCTGAAATTAACTGTATAGGTATACAGAGATGGATGCTTAACCTAACAGCCACATCATTTCTGATCTCTAAGAAAATCTTAGTGTAGGATGAATAGTGTGATTCTAATAAAGTGATTGTAAAATGTCTTTTTTCCCAAGGGCTGCAATTTATAAAGTTTTACCACCATATCTTTAAGACAAGAAGCCTGGCAGTCAGGAGGAAACACACAAAACAGCCTCAGTCCCAGGAAGACAAGAGAGGGGTGGCTCTTCACCTCCCCCCCTGGGGTGAAGTGTCCTCAGCAGTGGGGAGGGGAAAGCTGTGGCCCTAAGAAAGCGCCATCCTGGGGCTGGATGGGATGGTGAGGAGGCAAACTTCCTGAGCTAGGAAGTAGTGAAAGAACTTAGGAAGATCTTAACTGATAACGCAGAATTTCATTTCTCTCTTACAGCTTTTTTCTTTGGTAACAGCTTTCACTGTTGCAAACCTACATTAGCGGCCCTTGTTTTACCTATGTAAAATAGATGTATGTCTTTCTTATTCAATTTTATCCAGTTATGAGACCAACAGCAAGTGCACTGGCAGCAATGATCCCGTCCTCACTGGTATGGATGAGAAGTGTGTTTAGGATGTATCAGGCTGCTCACTCCATCTGGAAGCCTCTGCTGGGTTAGGGGTTTCTAGGAGTCTGGAGAAACACCTCTCAAGTTGCAAGGTCCTGGCTTCAGGCTATCAACTTCGTGGACATTTATGACATATATATATTAAGATTAATCTGCCTGACATGCGAGTAGAAATGCCTGTGTGTCAAAGAGCTGTAAGAAACAAGAGAGCAAGGTTTAAAAGAATATCCTGTGTTGATTATCAAGGATGTGACTGGCAGTGATTGAGCTATAAATGCTGAGGAGTGTGTTCCCATGAAGACCAGCTGGCTACTCTGCAATAAGGTTCCATCAGAGATGGTCCTCCAGCAGAAGTCTTGTATGTTGGTAACAGCAAGATGGGAGCAAGGATATACCACAACTCTTTGTCACCCTCCTCCTTTTGCCTCAACAGCAAAGGGGATTATAACTTTAAAATGGGGAAACAAAGGGGAGCAACCTTGCTTTACATCCCTTGAGCAAGATTTGAGGCCAAGTTATTACACCACAGTAATTTCTCAACTCCTAGAGAGTATAAAAGGACTATCCAAAAGGGAGTTTGTCATTGCTAGAAAAGAGGAAGCCAAGAGACCTGATGAAGGCTCAAGGGTTGACATCCCTTGTCCCTGCCTCCCTGGACACAGACAGAAGAAAGCTCTTGAATGGGTATCAACACACATGGGAAATGCATATGTGTATACATGAGTAATCTGAAAGAATGAGTGTGAGGGACTGGAAATAGATTTGTTTAAAATAAAATCACCCTCTCTTTTCATAAGGTCTTACACTGAATTTTGTTATATTAATTTCCTGCAACACATAGTGACAAATGAAGGGAGGAGTATTTGTCAGCCTCTTTGGCAAGCACTGGGGAAGTGGAAGAAGTGCCTGAAACTTGGAGATCACTATCCTCTTTTTAAGATTCCCTTTACTTTTTCCAAAGTACCAAATTTTCTGGTCACTGAACACCACTTCACTTTTCACAAAACACCATCCCCTATCTCTTACAGTGATGGTTTTATTTTTTTTCCCCCCCTTTTTACATTTCCCTTGTCAAAATGTGCCTTTGATTTCACTTGGAAATCGATATTGGTCAAATTGCAGCCACTCACCAGTGTAACACCACTTGGCTAGGTTCAGGATGTTGGTAACAAATGACGTGCTTCTGCGTACTTGTGTCTTACTAGTTGCAAAAGAATACTTTCTGAAAAAGAATACTTACTTATATTTCACTCTCAGTTAGAATTACATTATTTACTTTCTGAAGGACCAAAAGTTAAAATGTTATAACATAATTCGATCTCATACTGACTTATGTATGAACTTTGGTCTTTCTGTTAAATATCCTGAACTCTCTTTTTTCTACAGTTTGTCATGACTCACCCATTACAATAAGTTTGCTTCACTTGGTGGAGTCTTGAGTATGTTAATTTTGGAATTAATTTTTGAGTACAGCTGTGATATCATCACTAGTGCTGCTGCATTTTAGCAATCCTAAATTAGGAAGATACAAGAGAAGAGATTTCTTAACAGAGGTAAGTCTCCTTTACTACTACATTTGATATCATGAAAATGGGAAGAACTGAAGTTAGAATGGTAAATATATCATTGAAATGTTTTCTGGACTACTGGGATATGCTGTCCTTCCTTGACACATGGGTCCGTGCCCATCCCAGGCCCCCAGTAAACACTGGCACACCCAAAAGGCAGAGATCTCTCACTGAGAAACCTTAAAAACATGAGGTAATTCTGCTTGTTGGTTCAGCACTGGTGAGGTCACATCTCCAGTATGTCCTAAGGCGGACCTGGAACAACCAGGGACATACCAGATGGGAGGAAAAAAAGAGATCAGCTGTCTAGAAATCACAATCTGCAAGTACAGACTGAATGAACCAGGGCTGTTTAAACAAAAGAGAAGTCTGAGCAGGGACACAACAGCATCCTCTAAGTACAACCAGGCTGTTGCACAGAGAAAGGAAATAAAGTGATTTCCATGCCCGTGGTGGATTGGACAGGAAGTAATTGTGGAGAAGTAATGGACGAGAATGTAATTGCAACAGTGACAGTTTGAGAGATTTAGGTTAGATATTAGGAAAACCATAAACAGGGTAGAGATGCACTAGAAGAGATTCACTGAGGCAGTAGTGGAATCACTATCAAAGAAGGTCTTTAACAACAGGCTAAACCAAACATCCTTCAGGGTGCATAGTCTGACTTTCAGTCAAGTAGAAAATCAATGCCTTGCAGCCACATCTAGCTCTGTTCCATAAGCCATGTCTACCACAGCAGCTTCCATGCAGGTCCCCACAATACCAGCACTCTGTCTCAGTTCTGGTAACTACAGAGAAAACAGTTTTCCACATGTAACTCACCCTCTAAAGCTGGGCAGCATGGAGTTTATTGACTGAAGGATGTAGCAACATAGATGTCAAACCTTCTGGTACACCATGCGGAGACCTGTAATGTTCAAGCACCAACTGGCTCATATCAGCATGCATACTGTTACACATGCCTTCCGTAAGCCATGTTATTTATACGAACTATTGCATTCTGCTTCATTTTATGCAAGTGGGGAGAACTGCAAAACAGAGTTCAAAGGGAGAAGTCCCATGAGCTTGAACAGCACAAGATGCCAAAGAAAGTGCAGCCTTTAGTATCGTGGCAGGCTCCTAAACATTATCTCACCTCAGCCATACACAGATGGCCCTTATCTATGCTAAGGAGGAGCACATTTTCTTTCTATCGCAGCAGCAAGATGCTCCAAGGCTGTTGCTTCACCCCTGGTATCATGGCTCTGGAAGAAGCTGCAAGAGAGGCAGGACAGAGCTGCAGTTTCTGTAGAACTACCACAACACTGCTCAGTTTCTCTGTGTATCTCTGCTATGGATCTACTACTGCATTTCCCTGAGGTGTGAAGATGAAACTTCAGGGCTGTAGCCTGGCTCCAGCAGTGTAAAGGCTGGCGCTGGCTTGCTGGGATTTTGACTGCGCAACACCCCCAGAGGCTCTACGCCCCAGTTCCCTGGGCTGTAGCTTGCAGCGCGCTGGGTAACAGGCATTAGCTGTGACTGGCCATATTACACTGTGGTGGACAGAAGTAGCCCAGCTTCATTTTGAATCCCAGTTTCTACATCGCTGTGGAGAGACTCATTGAACTGCCACTTGCTGGAGGAGGAAAGGAGAGTGCTTTTTAGTATGGAGATCTTAATTTCTGCCCTGGCTGATGCCAGCAGTAGCCACAGCACGAGGCATGGTGACAACTGTGAAGTCCTTTGTTGGCCCATGTCTTGTAACAATACATACGTAACTCCCTCAGGCTTTGTGAGGATTAATTAGCTAATGTTCGTGAAGCTTTGAAGATAAAAAACACTCTGTAAGTGTTAAAGGATTTCTGTCCTGATGTGTCAACCGGATATCAAGGAGTTACTTCTTGCTCTGCAAGGCACAGTTACTTCAGGTGATCCTACACAGCAAGCTATTTTTCCCCCACTTGTGCTAAACTTAAAACTTGATTGGGGAATTATTTCACTGAAAGATGCAAGAGTCTTCTTTTCATCCCAGGGTCCCCTCACTTACATGAGCTGTGTCCCCACTGCCCCAAGGCTGAGTCATGAGCCGTGCTGCTGAAAGGTTTATTTAAGCTTTCCACATGCTTTACTGCAGAAGAAATCATGCTGCCGGGATGCCAAGAAGAGCAGGTGCAGCACACCTAGCCCTGCCTTCCTCTTCCGCAGTGACAACATGCTGTATTGGTCCAAACATACAACTCCGTGGAGCAGCTTCTGGGGAATCAGGATGCACTTGGAACAGCTTTGAACCTCAGTTTGTGGCTGCCTGATCAGTTCCAGCCATAGGTAATACACCAGTAATTTGCTTTCTGTTGTCCCTGGTATCTCTTCTCCAACAGTGACAGAAAACAAGAGAGACTGTCAGGTTTGGAAACAAATTCACCTATAAAGATATAGACAAATATCAGACAATGATAGGAGTACCTATCTGTAGTACTCCTTCCTGGCCACATAAAATCACAAAATGTTTAGAACATATAAGCTGCAGCTCAGACACCAGCAGTCTGTCACACCAGGGCTGGACACAATTCATTGCTTCTGGAATCTCACCTGGCTCACCTCTGAGCTGAAATCCTTCTCTTAAAAAAGTAAATTAGTCCTCATTCAACCCTGGAGGCTTACAGTTGGTTGTAACTCCAAAACAACTGTCAGCTCCAAAGCATATTAGAAACTGGAAACAACATGAAAGCAAAAGGAAAAAAAAAAAAAAGAAAAAAGAAAACTTTTCTAAGCTTTCTGGAAGAAAAAAGTCAATTCCTTGACTGGCAGTGCAATGGAGGGCTTTCAAGTACTCCACTCAGTCTTAACATTCAGGGGGTCAGGTTTTACAAAGCTACACAGGATCTGAAAGCAGGCATCAGGTGGTATATTTGGTGGTATCTCTTGGTACCCAATTTCTATCAATGTTATTGTAAATCAGAAAACTACAGCCCAACCCTGACTTAAGCATTTAAATCCCTTCGTTTTCCTTGGTTACTCTGAACCAAAACTGATTATTAGACTTAAAAATTGCAGAAAATGAAACATATGGAACATTTTTTTCTAAATTACTCTCTGCTGTAGTTGGATGAGCCAGTATTTTCTAAAGGAGAAGCTGGTTTGTTAGGATATAACAATCCTTCCAGCTCAACATGTTTGGAGAACCTTAGAAAAGCTCTACAGCTCCCATCCTCTGGAAAGAAGGATGGGCCTTTGCAAAATTCAAAATTAATTCTTTCCCAATGTCCCTGGGTTTAAGATTTAATGTGACAAAGGCAAATGCATTTCATCATTCAAACAGAAGTCCACAAACATGTAGGCAAAGATATGATATGTTATGAATACTACAATTCACAAAATGTTGTGTAACTTGGACCTAACTTTGTTTTAGTTCTGAAAGTTTCCTGAGTTGTGTCTTTATCACCCCAAATCTGCTGTTTTATGGAAAACTGAATATGCTAGACTCAACATATTGCACGTCCAAAGCCAGAGGTGGCAGCATGACTTCAGATGGCTGCTGGAAGGAGTGTTTCCTGCACCACATGCATATACTCATGCTGCAGAACTTTTAAGGCTTGTGAAGCACAACTCTTTAAGAATTAGATTAGGTTGCTTTCTGATTTTTCAGCTGATGTTCTTGCTTAGCCTAGAGAAGAGATATCTCTGCTTTTTTAAGGGATCTCTTCAGAGCAGTTGCTGAATTGGGATTTCAGGCAAAAAATTCTCCAGTCTTCTTCACAGAGGAGGCTAATGTGTAAGCATAAGGTTTCCTAATTTTATCTGGATAAAAGTCCCTTGACCTTCTAGTTCTGGACAAACAAGCCATGCTGCAGTGATACTAATTGAAAACTGGAGGCTCCAGCGTTTTTTATAAAACTTCCAAAAATTAAAAGCTTCCTGCTATTAATAATCAGCTATACAACCATCTTATAGCAGTAGCTACAGAAACAGTTAGACAGATGACCACTCACTCTGGCTTATTGTTTATTTCACAAAGGGACTACCATGTGCTCTCTCAGCCAAAATGGCCCAGATAAGGCAAATCTGCATTTTGTAACCATAACTGACTGAGATGCAAAGCTAGAAATCCCAGCAGGGCTGTTTCAGCTGCAGCAGCATTCCTCTTGCAGTTTCTGGTTTTTATCCCTATGCCATTCACATCTTTTCAGCTCCAAAATGCTCCCTATTTTTAGTACACAATTTGAATTAAAAATTAAACAAAATGTGAAATAGCAGACTGGAAATCACTGTCCCAAAGCACTGTATGCTAACTGCAGACACATTACATGTCTTGGCCCCATTCTCTTTCCACTGGGTTGAACGCAAGTTTAACAGATCTTCGCTCCTTGCTCCTGCACTTGTCTGTTGTCCTTGTTTTGCTCAGTGTATACTTGATTCCTTCCTTTGCTTTTATCTTATCTTAGTTTCCTATTATTTTCTTTCTCATAACACAATTGCTCTTGGGCTAATTCCTAATGCACTTGCACCGATAGAGCTCCTATTGACTAAAATGCTGGGGAGCAGCTAGGGGCAGGAGAGGACTGGGAAGGACTGGAGAGGGACAATGACTTTATATAGACGAAAAATTTAAGTGGCACAAATAAAAAGTAAATCTGAAGCATAAAGCTTTTACCCATCCAGAACTGCTTAGAACCTAATAGAAAATAAATTCCTTGTAAGAGGGCATGAGAATACAATCACTGTCTGTTACTCGCTCTTATTTATAAAGCACAGTCGCGTTGCCTGGTGATGCACAGGTGAATAAAAGGGGAAGAGTTTAAATGATGGAAATGCAGAGTAACTTCCTGAAGCAAGTAGTTATTCTGTCAAGTATAAATGCCTTCAAAATTGAGTCCCAATTCTAAGAGATTAATAGTATTACAGTCTGCTCCAGAGACCTCTGAAATCAGCAGAGATCTTTCAGTCTATTTTATCTGGCTTTTGATTAGCCTCTTTGCATAGACTAAAAACATGACAATGTAAAATAGAGCTGAGAAACAAGGAACAGGGAAGGAAAGGTTTGCCAGAATGTTACAGACAACTCTCATCAATTCAAGAGAATTATGATGTCAAGTCCCAAACAGCTGCAAAATGTTTGAACTACTATATTCTTTTTAATCCACACTTTATCTTTAAAGTGGAATCTTTATGCAAGTGTCACCTGAAAGATCTTAACCCCCTAAATTTGCTATATAAATCTTAAAGTTCCTGGGTTATTAGAATCCAAGATTACCAAGGTTAATCTACAAATGGCTCTGCCCAGAAACACTGCAAGTTACATATCTCCTGGCTATAAAAATCATTGAACTTCAGACTCAGGTTCACTGGACCACAGGACCCAAGCCCATCGCAGCCACACTGCTTGCCTCTGGCAGCTGGTGCATGCAGTATTTTGGCAGGCTGGCTCCCACCTCCCATACCTCTTATCTGCACACAGGGACCTTTGAGGACATGCCGCCGGCATGTGTCATGCCCTGAATGTCCAGCATGGCCTCTGACAAGCGTTCTGTCCACTTTGGCCTCTCAGTACACAGATGGCCCTTCCTATACGAGCAGGTACCCTGTTGCACAGAGGTGCCCAACTGAGAGGTCAGCTCAGAGCAATTTTTCTGAATAAGGTTCAGAGTACACATCATTCCTGTATGTCAGGACCCTGCGATTGCCCTCGACAGCACAGCTACCCTCAATTTGGCAAAACCCAGCATGGAGAGAAGCAGCCCATCACAATTGCAAAAAAGATGTATTTGAAAGGCTGGGACACACAATTCCACCCAGTGTTTACAATTGCCAAACACATAGTGCTTTCACTTAATATGGCTTTAACATGCATTAGCAGCAGCATATCCGTATCCTGTTGCAGTCTGCCCAGAGGAACCTAGTGCTATGTGCATACAAAAAAATAAAAATACATTCTGCTTTGCCCCATTTCAACAGGCCTGGGGATCATCGAGGTCACTTCACGTACTCTACTACAGCCAAGACATTATGTGGCAGTACCTTCTGGCCTCTTTGCTGCAAGCCAGCACCTATTTTTGCTGCAGGTAACATCATGAACAGGATCACAGTACCAGACTGCCTAGCTTATCATACCCATGCTTGCTGTCACCTTAACCAGAGCTCAGTCCTGAGTGTCCTACTAAAGAGGCAATGTATTAGCAGGAACCCTTACACATTCAACACCTCACAAACAGGGCAGGTGTTTCTAGTTGTCTCTGAAGGCGCATTTGGAAGGTGTGGATGAGCTGGGTCAAGCCAGCTGGGTGCTGGTGGCATCTGTATCACTCTTGGAGCTGGGGCTTGTGCACTGGCCAGCTTCTCCACACCAGCACAGGTTTACCTGCTTGCAAAGATACTGCAATCAAACATGCCGAAATGACAAATGCAAATGAGGTGTGGGGAAAGGGTGGACTCAACTCCAAGCTGATAAGAAAGTGTAAAGGTAGCCAGAGAGACTATTCATCTGCTTAACCTTTTAAGACAAAGCATTTGGTCCATAAATTCCTGCTGGGTTTGATAATAGCGTATGAAGATCTCTTTCACTGCAGTTAGCATGTGCATATCACTGCATATACAAAGTGTATGGAATGACCTACTTTGCACGCTCAGTGTTCATTTTCCAAACCTGAGTATCTTGGTCACATAAAAAAGTCAAGTTATAACAACCTGCACAAGGTGTTTGGGCCATGCGCTGAGGCCATAGCCCGTCTACTACATGTGAACTTGCCCGTGAACCCAGGGCTAAGCCCTTTACTTGAAGAAGTAGCATAGAAAAATATTGCACACAAATAACTCTTCCAATTTTGACAAAGAAATTGAACTGTGATGAGGGTTCAAGGAAGGAAAAAGAGGGTTAGAGGTTGTTGAAGGAGAGGAATGACCACAGCTCCTCTCCTAGAGCTGGGGGGTTATTGTCAAGCTCCCTTAGTGCAAGTGTTATTGCACAAAGTGCAGTAACGGTGTGAGAAGCTCACTGTTTATACAGAAACTAAGCAAAAAACTCTGTTTGCAAACATTGGCTCTTCAGGACACTTCAGCGCCAAGGCAGCCTCTACGCTGTGGGCATGAGTACTTTGCAGTGAGCTCTGGCATCTGGTTTCTGGGTTATTGGGGTGGTTCTTCACAACCCTCTCTGACCTCTTACATGCCCAGTTTTCTTTGCATGGAAAGTATGTGAGGGAGGAGGAGGTGTTGGATCTGCAGCTTGTACCTGGGTGTGGGGGTCACATGGTCCTCAGAGCAGATACAGCCATAGTTCAGTGGACCAGCCTCAGGAGTGTGGGGTACACAAGATGCTGGTGTCTTGCCTCAGGCTATTTCTAGAGCTACAGAAACACCAGAAAGAGTGGAACAAAAACAGCTCAATCCATGATTGTATGGACTGGTATTTGATATGCAAAACTTGATCTATATTCCTTAGCAGACGCGTTCCATGATCACTCTAAAACTGCTCCTTACAAAATCACCTGTGCTTGAAGCACTTCAGAAACACTAGCACAGCATCCGGGGGGGGGGATGTTACTAGGCCTACTTTAACAGAGCAGCACATGGAGGTACACAAAGGTGAGCGGTCCTGTCACAGAAGGAGGAGTTCAGGCTTGTGTTTACCTATAGATAATATTTTAGACCATATCAGAGCAGAAAAAATTACGGTTTGCCCAGGGAACTAAATAAAGAAGGAAGCTGCTTTATAGGTGATTAATGGAGAGACAGAAGTATGTTTGCTTTAGCATCGCCCATCGAAGGCCAGTGCATGGGCACCACAAGGCAGGGCTCCACAGCTGTTTCAGTCTATTCAGCTCCAAAAGTGCGGGCGCAGCTTCTGCAGGGCATCCAGGTCATGCTTCACATGCTCAGCATCACTGCCATCACTGTCAGGCCGTGCCTTGGGGCATCTCTTCCTCGCACCTTTCTCTACAGTGCACATCCATGAGTGGGTCTACAAAGAGGAGCTCACGGCAGGTCTTACCGTCACCTGCAGACGCTGGCATGTGACACATGGTGCTGCTGGCCAAGGGATGAAATGCACTCAGTGCACCAAATCTCAGCCTTCTCCCCAAGGCAAAGACAGGTACAAGAACAAGACAAGGCAAAAGCAGAGGACACTAGAGCCTTAACTAGTGCTGCTCACCCACGACACCTTCTGCGGTGGTGGCTGAACTTTACTGCTGAGCTGCCAAAGGTGTTTAAGTACCGAATCCACTTCTGGATATTTAGGTTAAACTGGTCTGGTCTGATTTCCATAAGTGGAAGGTATCTGGGACTCACACTGCAACTCAACACATGGGACCATTTTAAATAAAAAGACAGATTCTGTGTTTCTGCACTTTTCAAAATATTCACTCACTCTTCACCTTTTGTTTTATGCTTGAGATGTCATTTGAATAATAAGAGAATATATCAGCTGTTTCCCTATTCTTTAATGCGTTTTGAATAGTATTCTTTCCTGTCCTTGTAAAAGCAATGTGAAAGGGACAAATCTGGCGTACAATTGAGATAACAGATGTTTTACATAATCAGAGATCAACAGGCATGTTTTTAAGAGCTTTCTTTTTTAATTCTTTCTACTGACGTGTTTAAACACAAGTAAGTATGTCCAGACAGTATTTTCTAATTGATCACAGAAATATTATTGTATTGAAACATCAAAGCCTAGAAGTAACATTGACAGGAAGCAGATGCAAACAGAAGTGCAACGTTACTAAATATAAAAATGTAAAAAGTAAACAAACTGGCTAAGTAAAAGGGAATTAAGATCTGATCTCAGTTTTCTAAGCTGCAGTGTCACAAGAAACATAGAAGCTCTTAAATGTGTTATCCGATATGATCATTTCTCATAGCACAGAAATACAGATGCCTTTATTTTAGAATTCATTAGCTTGAAATTCAGTACTGCAGCCCTCTGCTCTACAGTAGCAACCTAGTTTTTCTCTTTTTTTTATTACATACTCTTCTTTTTGGTTTAGTACCAATTATTTTTTTTATTTATTTTCATTGCATAAACTTTAAGGAATTGCTTCTTTTGATGTGTTTTATGCCAAATTGTTGTCATTTTTTTAAATGCAAAACCCACATTGTAGTACCTCTGAAGAATACATACTTGCATGAGCAATGGCCACGTGGCAGGAATGTGCACTTTCATTAGTCTGACTGGGGGCATGGTCGCAAATCACTCATCTGAGTTCATTGTCCATATTCAGTTTATCTGAAAAACTATTGTTTAAGGTGCTTTGGCCAAGAAATGTAAAGGCCTTCCTGATAATGCCAGAAAAATAACCAAGAAAAACAATGTAGCAGATGCAAGTACTTTGCCTGCATCAAGTAAATATTCATCTGCATGTCTGCAGGTGAAATTACCCACATGGCTTTTCAGGAAGGTAGAGGGAATCACATCTATTCACTAGCTGGCAGTCAATTCAGAAATAAGAAGTATGCCTGCTGGGCTCTCCTAACGCACCCTAGCAGGGGTATAATAAAGTGTTATGTGAGCAGATGTTGTTGCTGACTGACCTGGAGCACAAGTGCTAGTGAGTTTTAAGGGGAGCTGAGCTTGTACGTGCTGGAGGAACTTCTGAAATTCTCACCTATATTTTCTCAGTTGTGCCTAAATCTTCTAATTTGCCCCTGGAACTGAATCAAATCACAGAGAGCAATTTGGGCTTATTGTGGTAATGGACAAATTGATGTTGCCTGAGGACAGCAAATGCTCCAACTGCCCAGAAATTTAGGCAGCATCTCACACTTGCTGTGAGAAGCTGAAATGTAGATTTTTAAGCTGTAGAGCTTGGCAAACTTTGAAGAGGCTTGAAAATTAGATTGATTGAGCGTCATACACAAGACCATTATTCTTATAAAGCTCTTTCACTGTTCCCAATAAAAAGATTGTTGTAAGCACAGAAATGTAAAGTGCTTTGACAAGAAAAAGCAACAGCAAGAAGTAGACATTGGGTGACTTCTGTAAACCTGAGAAGAATAAATCTTTTGAAAATAGGAGTCAGATTCTCAGCTGTGGTATAAAAGAGGCTCAATTCCACTGTCGTCAACATAATTGTGCTGTCAGAGCTATCTACCACTGTGTCATAGTCACAGGACGCTCTTGTACTATTATCATGGATTCCTCCTTTTTCTAGCATGGGCAAGGAGACTGCAGGGCTGCATATGGTGGGGAGAGAAGTACAAAACAGAGGGGGGGGTGGGCAGAAAAGCCCTATAGGGAAAGAAAGAAATGCAATGAAAGAGCCCAGGCAACTGCAGCATTAGCCACTGTCTAGATGCAATTGCTTTGAGTATGCAGGGTTGTCACAAATTTTAGAGGAGCCACACTGCATACTGAAAGATCAACCCTCAGACTAGCTTTCTCCATGGCATCGGGAGTGGGAAGCCAGTCTTCCCAGAAACTCATCTAACACGCCAGTGTCAGAGTACACAGAACAGAGACAGATAAGCAGAAGACAAGATCTCAATCTAGAGGGGACCAGAGATTGCAACGAAGAGAGAAATGGATGTAACGTTGCTCATTTCATGAGGACTACCAGGGAAATCAGGCTCAGTTCATACAACAAGTGAGATTTCAGGATTGAACTGGAGGAAAAGAGCTTGGCCCAGTGGTGTTCAAGGACTGCCTGCAGGAAGGGCCAAAGCACCAGGAAGAAGGGCACAAAAGGGCCCCAGCTGGAGCCTGGCCCCAGGCTCAGCTCTAGGACCCCAGCAGGTCCCTAGGACCCCAGCAGGCTTGTGTGGCAGCTTGGACAGCAGCAGAGGGCACCAGGAGCAGCTGCAGCATTCCCTGTCCTCAGATGTCCCCTGCTCTGAATGGACTTTCTTCCCCCTGTCCTTGCTGCCCTTCTCTCGCTGGTCAACTCCCTTTCACTGCTGTCGATATTCAAAGCCTCGCCACAGTGCCCACCTTCCCCTCACCCCCCTAGTTTGACAGCAGCCCTGCCTTTCCTTTTGCTGCCCCTTCTCCCATTGCTTTTCCTTCCCAGACACTCTCATCTAATTACATGTGTTAAGAGGGAGATGCTGGTGAGCTGGCAGTGTCTGCAGTGCCTGAGTCACCCACACTGACCGTGCCATGGGCCTGCCATGCCAGTTTTGACCACAGGCTTCTTAGGAGCAGGCAGTATCATCAGCTAGAGTCCCAGGACATTAGCCTAATGACCCATGTTTTGTATAGAGGGTCAGCACCTGGAAACTGAGTGGTGGGTGCAAAGGGGAAAGGCTTTTTCATGGAGGAAGAGGAGAAGGCCATGAGGCTTGCCACAAGCCTGAAATGGGCAGCAGAGAATCTGTTTGAGAGGGACTGCAATGTGCCTGTTGTCAGCCCAAGGAAACTGGGGGAGCTGTGGTTCAGAGCAAACCGGTGCTCTTGCTGCTGAGGATCCATTAGATGACCTGGCGTGGTTGTTCAGCCAAGGAGGACTGAGGGCTGCAGCTTGCAGCCATCTGTGCCTACCAGGCTCCAGCCAAAACAGCTCTCCACAGGAACCCACACTGATGCTCTCATTTTGGCAGGCGAGGAGGGGGAGACAAGGGAGGAGTGGTACAAAGCTCAGTCTTAAGGAGGATTATTAGTGTCAACGAATTTCTGTTTTTCTCTAAGAGCTGTGACTGATTGCACCAAACTCCTCTTGCAGAAAAAATCTGAAGAGCTGAAGAGTACAGTATAAAAAATGCATGTGTTATGCAGAGCCATACTTGTCTTATCGCTCTCCTACCTGCGGCATATACTGCGTGCCACTGACTTCATTGAAGCTATATTAGATTGAGGACTTATTTTAAAGAAACATCCACTATCTAACTGAGAAGCATCAATTCGTATGGATACCTACACTCAGTATCAAATATTGAACCCCTTGTCTACAAAATTCAATGCCTGAGAAAAGGCAAATTTGGATCGGAATAAAACCCTCTTGCATATTTATCTGAGTCTAACAATTCTCCATGAAATATTAATGTGCCTGTCTGACTATCTACTTGTGCGTTAAAACTTCACACTAGCTTTTCTAACACATATGGCTGGACTTTAGGAGCAGCAACTTGTGAGTAGTTCTCAGCACAGCAAGGCATCAAGTGCCTGTGAGCATTTTCACTCCTTGAGTGTAATATCCTACACTTCTCCCAGCCTACGCATGGTTATTTACTTACTCCCTTCTCTCCGCCTTAAACATCTGAGACAAAATAAAGGTGGAGAAAGGGGACTGGGTAAAGGGTATCAAGCATCCCTCTGGCTCTCAGCTGTGAAATACTGCGTGTGCTGTGGGTTGTATTTTTGACAAGCCTTCAGATACAGGGGATTTCTCCTGACACAACTTCATGCTGTGAGGAGCGGACTCTAATCACAAGCACTTCGCTTCCCTCATTCAAGGAAACCTCCTGGCCACTTCAGCGGGAATTTGAAGAAACGCCTCAGGCTTCCCTGGCTGCAGTGCCATAGCCACGTGGAGTTGCTCATAGCCATATTTGCCATGTCTGAGTCAGACCAGATGACGTAGTCAGAAGACCATTTTGAATCTGTAGATAATTTTGAAATGAAATTGTATTGAATGAAGCATTAGCTTCATCAGAAAGCCAAATTATGCTGGAGTTATCAAACATCACTCAGCTATGAACAAAACTCTGTTATTCCTTCTCTGTGCTTATTTGCTTTTTTCATGTCCTCTGCATTAATTTCCCTTGGGTTTCCTACCCCTAAGTACTGTCTGATGAAAAGAGTCTTGCATTTGGCCCCTGTCACACGATCCTCCAACTGCCCGGTGACAACAGACATAATTAGCCTGAATGGGAGGGAACAGCAAAAGATAATCCTGTGAAATGACAGCTGCAAACATCCCATTTGATAGTCTTCAGCGTGTGCTAATGACTGTTTTCAACACATGCCAGTGAAACACAGCGCAAACATGACTGTGGAGTGGGCACGCATGAGAGCTGAAGAAAGTAATGCAAAATCTTCTACCAAATGATAAATGGGCAAAGAATCATCATAGATAATTCCTTGCTGACATATATGAGCAGACAGATCTTGGTCTATTTCTGCCCTCATTACATGGTGCAGTAACCAGGCAATTTAAGGGGGATGGCACCTATGATAGTGATGGCACCCTGGATCCTCCATATATTATAATTACAGGAGGCAGGGCAAGTTTTCAAACATGCCTAAGCACAACTTACACCTAGTTCTGTGAACGAAGCATATTAAGCATGCTGATATTTCTTTATTGTTCTAGTTTTATACCTAATATAGCTAATAAAATCAATCTAATAATTATGCTATTATTACTAATAAAACAAATACAAAGCACGTAATATTTTGTCACAGAAACATAAAATTTTTTTGAGTTTCACATTCCTTAGAGCACTTACCTTAGTCTGGTGAATCACATCTTTCATCTCCTCAGCCTTTCAGAGGATGTATCAGATTAGAAGAAGCTGTAACTTATCTTTACTGTAAAACCAGTGAAGTGACTCGGGCTTCTTTGGAGATCAGTTTGTTCAGCTACTTGTACTAGCCTTAAGAAACGGAATAGACTTCTGGAACTAAAAATGTTACGCATCTTGGAATACACTTATACATAGGTATTTAAAAATGCATGTCTCCATTGTCAGGCAGGACAATGTAAATAACTGTTAAGTTAAAGCCTGTTGATGTTTTCTGCTTACTATCACTAAGAATAAAATGTCAAACTAATTCTGAAAGTCAAAACTATGCGGAGGGTGAAGATGTGCTGGATTTATGGGAGCAACAAGCAAAGAACACATCAGACTATCTTGGGGGCAGCTCAGGTCAGAGGTCTTAATATGTGATGAGGAAAAGGGAATTTGTTACTTGACAATACTTTTATGTTTGTTATGTATATTGACCTACAAGATTTACTGTGAGGCTTGCACAGTCTTTAAGTATTAATTTCCTTGCTTTTAAGTCTTGTTTTGTAAATGCTGTGCTAGATAATTATCTGTAGTCATTTCACAAATGTGGCTTTTGTAAAGATGTCTATTTTCTACATTTTCTGGTTCTTCAGATGTATTTTTCAGATTTTACTTCTCTGATAGATAGCTAGACAAAATAATAAAATAAATGGAGTCACCAAGGTCACCAGATAATTAAAAACGAGCGAAGGTAGCTGTGGCTGGAACTGGATATTGATGTGCCATTGTAATTATACCTGGGAAGCATCAGAGAGCAAAAGTGCACTGTCTGCACAGAACATGAGTTGTTGATACACTCGCAAAGGTGTGGGGCACCGCAGCTGCTGGGTAGCATGCTGGGTGCCAGCAGCACCCCAGCCAGGCTCTCCGCTTTGCTCACGGACAGCGTGGGCAGCAAGGACACACAGTGCTGCGCAACTCACACTCTGCTTTGCCTCCCCTCAGCTATGGAGATGTGCTCTGAGTTCTCAAATAAAGGCAATTCACTTTCTATTGTACTATTTCTCACCTTGAATATTGTGTGATTTAGAATCAAAAGCCTACCTATCTATTGGCATCTCTAAAGCACTTATCTCCATGGTGTGATACCTTAGCATTATACATGGAGTAAAATAATTACAGCAAGACTGCCTATGGGCAGCTTGTAATGATAGCAAATATTTTCACTTATGCTACTATTTCTATAGGTAGTTTTGAAATAAACTATGTGTACTTGCTCAGCTTCCTATGAAAAGGTTTGTTAGATTTTTTCCATTTCCACTTACCTGTTTCTCCTGAGTGTCTTCCTTTTTCTCCTTCTGCACTTGAATATCCTTCCTTACTTCTTTCACATTGCTCCTAAAGAGATAAGAACAAAAAAGTCAGAACCTTTTAAAAGAACATTTCCAAAAGGTTTTCTAAGGAAATGATTATGTTAGCTAAAAGAATGTGAATTGCATCTGCTGTTGCTTAACTCACAGAGAGAAGTTATATATTTTAATTTGTAGTAAAGCATAGGACTGGATGAAGCTAAATGGATATGTGAGCTCTTTTGCTGTTCAAGCTTAGTTCCCTCAGCTAATAAACAGACCTGTTTTTACTATGTTATTATTTCTGGTGACAAGATCAAATAAATACCCAAATACAATCGAGTATATTTAAAACAATGATTAGAAGATAGACATGCTTATACCTAAACTCTGATCTAAACCTGAGAAAACTATGAGTTTTCATCCTGAGACAAGTGAGACACAAGACGCCCTGTTTGAGGGAGAGCACTCAGATCAAAAAGGAGACTCAGATGCAGTTACGCAAAAGGGACGATTCACTGAAATTATAAAAGTCTAATTAGAAAAATCTTAAATTATTTAAATTGTTTGCAGTAAGTTCCTGTTCTCATGCAGCTTATTTCTCAAAAATATGAAGTCTCTTTCCTTCTATTTGTATACTTTCTATATACCTTAACTGGAATCAATTTGCCCCTTAGAATCAGTTATAGATTCATCCTTTTACCATATGATTTAATAATCCCCTCAAAACTGCTGGGATTCTTAAAAGGCCTTTATTAATCTTCAGCAGATAAATAAGTATCACGTAAATAAGTTTACATCGTTATTTACAACTGAGTAACAATCAAAACTGCCAGCCATCTTCCTTCTCCAGGCAAAAAAAATTAATCAGTGAGATCAATGGGTAAAAAGAGGAAACTTGTAATTTACCCTGAATTCAACAGGAGCAAAAAAGGATTCTTAACAAATCATTGCACATCTTTATACACGTCGGTAGAAAAGTTTGCTGGGGAGCCTCCTCAGCTTGGGGGCACCAGACAGGGCCATGGGGAGGGCCTTGGGGGAGATCAGGGGGCTGGAAGCAGGGAGCAGACCCAGAGCTGTGGGGACTCAGGGAGCAGCAGGTTTCCCCAGGAAACTGGGAGAGCTTCATGGGCTTGCTCAGCCTAAAAGGCCACTGAAAATCATGGGATGGGAAAGCCAGGCTTGAGAGAAGGATGAATCCTGCAGGGAGACAGAGGCAGGAGGGAGACTGGTTTCCAAACCTTGTGATCTGTTTTGGGCCAGAAAGCTGAGTTTATCTATTGAAAAAGGTTATCCTGGTTTAGGATGTGCCTGGCTTAGGGCTGCATCACAGGTAAGCACTAGTTCCCAAAGTGCTGCTCTGCATGGAGAGGAGAGACTCAGGCTTTTGTTGGAGTAAGAACATAAATGCAAAGCAGAGACAACTGGATAAAATTTACTTTACTTATTTTTTTCTTTATCCTTCACGTTGTTACATTCTTAATGCATGCAGTATTCAGAAACAATTCCATTTTTAATAGAGGGAAATTTCAGATTCTTAGCCATCGATGTAAACCAAAGACATGTCTCTGTCTTTGAGCAAGTGTTATTCTTTTTTTATCATGACAGATGGTAAAGGATTTCCAGGGATCCAGAGATCAGCTCAGTCTATCAAAATTCTGCCTTACGAATAAGATAACATACCACGTGCTACTTCCCAGAGCCCAACAGCTAGATATGCTTGTAACTGGCAGCATCTTGGCAAATTCTGCTTAACCTCTTAAGCTAAAAGGGGGTAGAAGAAAGTTTCTGAATAGCAGGTACCAGGCTCTGCTTTCAGAAAGCCAGGGGCACAGGGGAGAGCAGTCCGTGGGTTTCCATCAGCTCAGCAGCACAGCAAACAAGAGCATCATCACATCCCCCTCACTTCCATCCAGTTCTAAGGAGCATTCAAGCGCTATCAAGGCAGTCAGACATCTATCTCCTTCACTAAGCACCTCACTTTAAGCAGCAAAATTTTCAAAATGTTGAGCAGCCACAGCTCCCACTGAGATCATTGAGGGTTGTAGAAACTTAGCATGTGCAAAAGACTGGGAGTGTATGTAATTTCCACATTTAAATAAACTTTGGTGTCTAACTTCAGGTGTCCGACACTTACAGTAGGAGCCAAAGCAAATAACCATGTCTGTTCCTGACTAATACTTTCTGGAAAGCTGAGCACATCAGAAAATAATCCTGGGAATGAAGGCTTCTTTCAGTAAAATTGTTTTCACAGAAAGTTTACTGGAACAAAGCAATATTTTTTTTTTTTAATTTAAGTATTTCTTAATGTATTTACTCATACAAAATAACAGTCATTTCTAATATAGGACCATGTGTCCGGAGCAAATAATAGAGTGGAATGGAGTTTTCTCCAGCACGTCTTTTCATATCCTCACTTCTGCTTCTGATTAGGTTGGAAGCACGGTGCTGGGATGGAGTAATGAACATCTACCCAGTAATTTATGTGACAGGAAATTGAACAACCAGCTCCTCTGTCGTTATTTCTGTGAATTTCCCAAGCTGTAAATGCATCAAACGGTAACAGAGAAACATAAATTCTATTAAGCAAAAGGTCTCCTTTTTCTAGGTATGTCTACAGCTTTATGGGAAAAAAAAACCCAGAATTAACCTGTTGACAGAAAACCTGTAGGACCAAATGGTAACTCATTTGATAATGAATTACCATGGTGGCCTAAATTGTCTGAAAATGTTAATGATTTTAGATGGCCATAATATGGGACCCTAAAATAAAAAAAAAAAAAGTTGGCTTCAGAAAAAAGCCACAGATCTGCCACCCAAACCTCAGACCTTTTACAAGATGTTTTAAATTGGGAGTCCAAACTACTGGACACCGAAAACAACTCCATATTTTTACCCAAATGTTAGCCGGTGGACTTGGAAATGGAGAAAGGGGAGGTTCCCCGTGAGGAGCATTACTCTGACAAGTCCACAACCAGATGCTAAAGTACCATCTTCCAGATATGGTACAAATATGGGCCTTGATTTTACTTATCCAAAATTAATACCACTAAGAGTTTATAGAATTAGTTTTGAAAAACTGAAGAGAAGGACTAACTTTGTGAACCTGCCAGCCATAAATTATAACCTGATAAAAAATATTTGAACAAGGAAAACTCTGCTTTTCCTTAGTAACCAAAACTTCAGTGAAGTTTAATGCTTAGGTGTGTTTAAATTGTCTGAAATATACAACATCAAAACCCTCAGCAGCAGCAAAGAGCAAGATGCCTGTGTCCATTGAGTAATACAAGTATAAAATTCAATTCTATTTTTTCACTTTGCCTTCCAATTTTATGGCACTTCATTTAAGCCTGAATCTCCAAAGAATCAATTCAAATTAGCTTTATAATTTTCCCCAAAGAATCTGCTTTAAAATAAATTAAATTGGAACATAAGACTTAGTAAATGAGTATAAAATTCAAGTGAACTTCTCTGAAGGAAAACCTCTTTTAATCAGAAGACAAATAAAGCTCAGGTGCAATAATATATGACAGCTCTAAAAATAGTTTGTCCTTGCTGATGGTTTAACATTGGACAAACCATACCTCGTGTAGTTGCAATGTCTAAGGGTTTCATGCCATGTTACTGGCAATATGAGTTGTCATATAAGACTGTGTTTTAAGGCAGAAATAAGAAGGCACTTTTTTTTTTTTCCTCTCAAGAACTGTCATTTCATCAAATCTTAGTGATGTTGTGCTTTTTGACTTGTTTCTGTACAGTTGTCATTCAGAGTGAGATTTATTCAGTTTTCTGTCACTGACAGTGGAATTATTTATCACAGAATCATAGAATCATAGAATGGTTTGGGTTGGAAGATCATCTTCCTTAAAGATCATCTAGTTCCAACTCCCCTGACATGGGCAAGGACACCTCCCACTAGACCAGGTTGCTCAAAAACCCCATCCAACCTGGCCTTGAACAGTTCCAGGGATAGGGCACCCACAACTTCCCTGGGCAACCTGTTTCAGTGTCTAACCACCCTCACAGTAAAGAATTTCTTCCTGATATCTAAGCTAAATCTACCCTCTTTCAGTTTAAAACTGTTACCCCTCATCCTATTGCTACACTCCCTGACAAAGAGTCCCTCTCCACCTTTCCTGTAGGCCCCCTTTAAGTACTGGAAGACTGCTATAAGGTCTCCTTGGAGCCTTCTCTTCTCCAGGCTGAACAACCTCAACTTTGGATGTTTTCTGGTACAGGTGTTAAAGTTTATCCTCTCTAAGCAGCTGATAGGAAGTTGTGGGATTGCATACCTGTGCCCAGGTACCTTGACCACTGGCAATGGGCACAGGCTCCCAGGGACAGAGCAAGGAGGTGGGACAGTTGTAGCAGTCATCTGCCAATTCGGTTCAGCTTTCTTCCTGAGGAGAAGGAGAAGAGCATGTCTGGCACCAGGCTGGAAATGAAGGCGCAAAAGCATAGCTAGCAGCCAGTGAACTTGTTAGGGAAAAGCCGAGGACGCTCACCTAAGGTGATATTAGCAGATTTTAACCAATGACGGGGTGTTCAGCAGAGCACTGAGCCCAGATGTCAACAGCCCTTCTGAGTCTCATCCCCGTCATTAATTTTCACTATGTCTCCTTGGCAATTCATTTAGCTTTCCTTTACAGTTCTGAACAGCAAATGCTGAGAAAGTGCTAAGTTTAATTATCATGTCACATATACAAAAAAAAAAATCACCTTGCATTGTACTTATACACAGCTACATTCAAGGTGGAAAGCTGAAACTGAAATAATATTAATTCCAGCCACAGCTTCCAGGTGCCCCAGTGTCAGGTGTCCCCAGTAATCCACCTAAAGAAGGACAGTCAGGAGACAGGAATACTCTCCTGTGGACTCCTGTGGCTCTTGCCCCGTTGTAGTTTTCAGAAAGTTCACTTGAAATTGGCCGAGGGAGGTGTCTCCTGTTGCCTCACCACAGCAGCAGAAATCTGGATCTCAGCTTGCACAGCTCTAATCACAGGCATGTTAATAAAGTGCCTTCGCTTTGTCTGATGCCACATGTTTACAGAGGCACCGCGTAGTCACTCGTGTTGTCATCTTCATTTTTCTGTAACATTTCCTACCACCATCCATTGCAAAATCTGGCCACTTGTTACATACAGAAGATGGCATCTACAACCAATGTGCTGCCAAGTCTTGGTGTTTTGGGAGGAGGGAATGGCAGCATTACCGCAGGAGTACTAAAAATGTGATGATGGGGACTTGAATTTTTCTGCCCTGGAGGAGGCCTGGCATTGTTTTGGGCAGCACAGCAGTCCACAGTTTGTGTGGCCGCCCAGCACTGCACATGGTGACCTAGTGTGGGAGACCATCTGCATCCAGGAGGTGAACAGACCCTGGGGGCTGTCCCCATGGCAAGAAAACAAAAATACTCCAACAATTTACATGACTCCCCTTTGTATCAGGACCAACCATACAACAGCTCTGATGTAGCTCTTCTACGTTTCTTCTGAACTTAAGAGAATCCGCCTCAGAAGCTGTTGAGGCAGCATGGGCTGGTGGCTCCCTGTGGGCCATGGGGGCTCCCTGGGGCAGCAGGGCAGGGCCTGGCAGCCCGGGCCCATCCCAGGGTGGCAGGGCAGGCTGGGGGGCACCAGAGGCAGCCCCAGCCCTGGGCATCAGGCACTTCCCTGAGGACAAGGACAGGCCGAGCAAGGCTGGGATGTTGGCCTGCAGGTGAGCCCAACTTGGCGGGGCCCATGGCCGGGCAGGGCAGGGTTGTGGGGAGCTGGAGACCAGCACATCTGGGGGTCACTGGGGCAGGGGCTGGCATCCCCGGGGGGCTGACATGGGGTCCTGGGCCGTGGGCAGGGTGGGGAGCCCTGGGGGAGGCCAGGCAGGAGCAGTCAGGCCTGTCAGTGTCCTCAGGGCCCTGACACAAATTCTACAAATTCTTACATTTTACCCTCTGTAACGCAGACAGATACAGTACTGATGAGCAAAAGTCCCTCTGCTGTATCTGACAACCTTCAACTGTATTATTTCTGGCTTCTGCTTGGAAAAATATATTGCTGATATCCATATGGGCAATGAGATGCCCAAGATGCCCAACAGAGAACAAACAACAGGAGTACAAATACTCCATAGATACAGTCAGAGAAGTCTTCATTCAGGACACCTCATTATTCACTTAATTATTCATTTTGTTTATTTACAGTAGAGATATTACACATAATATGGTGTAAATCCCTAGCATCCTCAAACACCAGATGCTGGTTTTTCTCTCCAGTCCCGAAAGGAAAAACCAAAGCATCACTGTGAGAATTAACAAAAAAGCCCAATTAAATTCTTTGCCAGAATGTTAATTTCCCAAAGATAAAAGCAGCAAATTAATAATAAGCTTCTAGTCACCTCCCTTATCACTTTTGCGCACATTTGAAACAACAATAATCTGTGTTTAAAATGGACGTTATCAGGTAGACAAGCAAATTTTAAAACAGATTTAAAAAACCAAATATATAATGCCTTACTGTTTTCTTGTCTTAAATACAGGTCATAGGGAAGAACCGCTAAAGGCATTGCTCTGTTGAATGACAAGTTATGCACGAATGTTGGTATAGAGGCGTGGAAGATGGGAAGTTTTCACACAGAATACAGAGGACCACAGCAGGGGCTGGATGGATCTCAGAGGTCGTTCTTTCATCTTCCTGCCCCATGGCAGAATGGACTATACCTAAGCTTTTCTTGGCAGGTATATGTTCAGCCTGTTCTTAGAGCCCCCCTGTTAACGGCCATTTGACAACTGCTCCAGGCAATAGATCCGTGCCAGTCACTCCCTGATCATTAAAGAGTTTTTCCTGCTTTAAAGTAAATCTCACTTGCTACGGTTTAATCACATTATTTTTTGTACTATCAATGGACATGAAGAAAAGGATTCTTTTTTCTTTTTTTTTTTTTCATATCTGTAAGTCTTTTGTGCATTTGAATAATGTTACCACATCCTTGCTCAGTGTTTATTTCTTCCTGGGATTTTTCCCAATTGCTGTGATACCACCCTCTGTTTTGGGGAGGACAAGGGTGACGCCATGCACACCTCTGTCAAAAATTTACTGCAGCAGAAGGTGGCCTGAGCCCCAGCCACCTTTGAACCCTGCTCTTGCCTGCCATTTCCCTTGTGCCAGGGAAGCCCTAGCAGCGTGTTATAAAATGGGCTGAAGGTTTCACACTGCCACTCCATGCTTATAGTAAAAATTAAATTTTTCAAGCCTAAAACAATCAGTTATCATTCAGCCATATTTTCATTCAATTTAGAAAAATTATTAAATGCACATTTCTTAAAATGTTTTGACAAGGCATTGCTCTTTCTTTATATCAGGGTCCTACAAAATCATGCAGGCTCGTATTAAACACACTTCTGTTTCATGTGTGGGACCAAATCAGCACTTTCATTATCAATGAGCAACACATCTTAAGTCGCAACCAGACGGCACTTGAGCAATTATGCACATATATTATCTGGCACAGGGAGGAGAAACATCAAACATAGCTTGCCAAACTACTGCTGCCCATGTGATTTTTATGATAATACCAGAGACTATTTCACAGAGGTGGAATATTTAGGTTTTCTGTTGATTGATTCAGGAATGGGCATTAATGGGTTTTGCAAAACATGCAAAAAATGCAGTATTTACATAGCTGGAGATAAGCAAAATCGGTCAGAAAACAGTGGAATAAGGACGTTATCTCAGCAGGAAGAAAGATGAACTGAGTATGTGCCCTGTTCTTAGAGGCAGAGACCCTTCTAGACACGTTTGTGGAGTACTTTGCCTACTGGGATCCTATGCAAGGACAGATGCTGCTGCAGTAGATATTCCTGAAACAGTGATCAACAGTATTTAAAGGAAAGAAGAGATTTTATACTGGATTACATGCAGTTCCAGCATGGAGGCTTTAAAAGTCATAAAAATACAAAGTTTAAGATAACCCTAGCCCTACAGTGCAGGTAAGTGAACATCACAGATATTTTGTAATATACACTAACAGGATAACTGTAGAGTTAGATTAAGTGCTATGCTCTGAGAAGTGACTATAAAATGATATCGTGGTGTTTCCTGTTTATTGGGCACCGATGATTTTTGAACCAAATATAAGTTGTAAGTAAAAAGATGCTTTGTGTACTTGCAAATCTTCCAACAAAACTTCCAACAGAACTGAGATGTAGCAAGGTTACTGTTTTCATGCACTATCATCAGAATTCAAGATTGTGCAGAAAAAATAAAATCTTCAGTGACACCTCTGATTCCACTGACTATGGATGGGATATTGAAAAATGTCCAAGGATATTTCTCTGCTGTGGTGCACAATATAGAGACATCTGCTGTTAGCAATAGATGAACTAGCTGAGCTATTGACAGCAGCTTAGCTTCAGCTACTTTTCACTTGACATAAATTAGCTCATGAGTATCTTTATGTCCCGTGTCAAGCCCTAAGGTATTCAGCAACATGTTGATGTAACTTCAGTGAGGCATGCCACCAATTTTCATAAGACACTTTTGAAAATCCCACTTTTACCTTCAATGGTGCCTATGTAGTCTTGCCAGTGTTGGATTTGCATCAGGTGAAATGGATTAAAACCAGCAGACACAATCAATATTGCTATTACAGTCATGCCTATGGAATAAAAATATATAAAATAAAAAAAAATTAAGTTAATATAACCGCTTGTGTATGAAAACCATACTTTCATATGTTTGTGTATCTTCCTCAGTGCATTTCTAGCGTAATTTTCCAAGGTTTTCTCAGTTCTTCTGAGATGCTTTGGTGAACCTGACGTGACACTGACAGGTTTTGTCTAGTTTGTTTCTGCACCCTTTTCAGTTCTATTCTTCAAAAGAGTGTCCTTATTAAGTCTCTATCACCATTTCTGCTATACAATCAACAGGACTGTTTAAAGGCAGTAACATATTTAAACCTTCTTTTTGTGTATAACAACATTATCGACACAAATCTAAATTTTGTTTAAACTGGTGTAAACTAAATTCACGCTGTTGAAAAGTAAATAGAAAAGAACGTAGAAAGGAATTTGAAGTCATTCATGTTAGAGTGTGAAGATTCAGCCTACCTCTGGAAAACACTGAAATACAATCATCTGTTTAACATTTGTCTTGGCTTCAGAGTCTCCTTCAGAAGAATTTTTGGGTAGAATTCCCAGAGATATATGCTCGAAGAGTCCTTGCATTAATTGAGATTTTATCTCCTGGAAATCTTCACTTTTTCATGTAATAACAGGATGTCACGTCCATAACCATTGTGCAACAGAAACAGTGAAGAAAACCTCTAAAGTGAGAGACAGAAGATAGGTACTTCAATTATTGCCATCCACTGAGGAAGATGTAATATTTCCTGGAATCCGAGATGCTCTGTACAAGCTCTCAGAGAAGCCCACAACTTTAAACACACGCAAAGTTACATAAAAATAACCACGCCTATGATCTTCATTTGTTCATTTTATACAATTCTAGAAATATAAATGGATGTTCGAAGGAGCCTAAACTACATTTACACTCATTCTAACATCCCTTCGCAGTGTGAGAATGACATAAAAAAAGGCCTAAATATAAATAAGAATTGCAGATAGTGCATGAGATAATACAATACCCAGTCAATAAGAAATCACAGGATGGTACTATACTTACATCAATCAACACGTTTTTAAATATCAGGTCTTGTTAAATAAACTTGATATGATTTTCCTATGAAATTACAAGTCTGGTGCATTCATGTTCTGATATGACAGCCTCTGTGAGGCATTTGACTCAGTGCTAAACAACATTTGGATTTTGAAATTACTATATATAAGCAATGCAACATACACTAAAGGGATTCAAGTGTCAACACCCCCCCCCCCCCTTATGAGTTTATGAGGAATCTTTCTGAATTGTTTTCCAGAAGACTCATTTTGTGATCTTTCTTTATTAATATGTTATTCTTTAATGATTGTATTAGTTTGTAGATTAATGAAGACCTATAAATAATGAAGTGGACAGGTGACATTTTACCACATTTAAATACTTGATGCAATACACAAACCACATCAGTCATATCTTTGCGAAATACAGGGATATGTCATCAAGAAAAAATAATTTTCTTTTCAGCCCAACTAGATAAAGGTTTTGAAGTAAAATATAACTGAAGGATTTTTCTGCCTCTTCTGTGTGCAACTCCATCTTTGGATCTTTCCATCTTTAATACCAAGGTCCCTGTTAAGAGCTATAGCTTTGCTGAAAGCACTATAAAAATCATTTAAAAGAAAGTAGGTGTAAGGAAGAGCAAAGCTGCCACTGAAGAATTCCTCTGTTGTCATAAGGCTGTGGAGCACTATTAATTAGCAGTTAAAATCTTATCTCATTTGCATGCTTCCTAGAAAAAAGGAGCATGCTGTAATAGAACAGTGAATGACATATCTATATAAAAGATCATAAATACACTTTGAAAGCCTTTGACTGTTTACATTTTCTTGTGACAGAGTCTAGGTTTTGTTTTTCCAATGATGATTGGAAGGGTCCAAGCTATTTCAAGTTTAGCTTAGCCTGTGCTTAGCAGTTCCTGTAAAAGCAAACGTGTTTTTTTTCCCACATAAGTTTTTAAGAATAGCAGTGTGGCCTCCAACTTTCCTAATCCGGTGACTATGGATGCTGGGGCAGTATGAGGGGACTGAATTACAGGTAGCATCCAGGCTTGTGTGCTCTTTCTAAATTGCGTTTCCCATGGGCACAGTTGGAGACTGGCTATTGAACTAGATGGACCACGGACCTGACCCCACAGTGCATTTCTTAAGTTCTTATGATTTCAGTAGGACAAAGGTACCTGAACTTCTTTATGTCCCTTGGCCTATGTACACCATTTCCAAATTTTTTTGTTCCATACTATAGTTAGAGATTAGAGAACTGCAATGATGAATCACTGCCACGGAGAACTGGTACACATCAGAGAGCTACAAATATTTTCTTTATGATCCTACTATTCTTTTTTGCCATGACTGGCTCTCAACTATAGATTCAACATGATTTCTCACCCTTGATTTACAGTCCTCAGTTCTATATGTCTAAGAATTGGCCTTTTCCTGATCTAAATTTTAATACATCATACTAACTTGTAGATTGGGACTGTTTTCACAGTTAGGAGCAAAATATTATAATCATCACAACAACATAAACATAGTTTCTGAACAGTCTTTGTCAAAGGCACCTAATAAGTTTCAGTATTAAATGATCTTTTAATAAATCTGGATGACTCACTTTTCCTAAGCTCCAGTAAATTTAGGTGATTTACTAAGTTTAGAAATCCTCAGCTGTTCTCATGGATTGCTGTGAACAGAGAAAATCTAAGAAGTGGTCTCTGTCTGATCATAATGCATCCAGGTTGTGGCACTGCATAAAGATTTGAATGCTACTGGCCTAATAAGGCAAATCAAGCATGGGAGAGCGTTGCAGGGGTTTCTCAGCAGATGCTGAGGAGGACTGCTCTACCATTTGGAGCAGCACAGCTGGGTCAGCAGAGCAGAGCACAGGACCCAAACCTTGCTTCTAGGCAGCATTGTGCATGATATTGCCCTGCAGTGTATAAATGTGCCAGTGGTCAAGTACCAGTCTGAGGATCTACCTCATGTTCTTGGCGAACTGCAGGAGTGAGCCTGTCTGATTTTTAAAATTCTTCTTTTTCCTATCTATTCATGTGAAGTGTCTAATTTTAAAAAACTAAAAATGCAGGCTGATTCCTGCAGGGTTTTCAAAGCTATGTAAGTAATTAGTGTATGAACTATTAGATTACAGTAGAAGCTAGCATGTAGCTGCCTCAATTGTTTTGCAGATTACAAGAGCCATCTTCCTATTTATTTAGGTGCTTAAATATTGCAAATAATCTGACATCTAATTTTTATTTCTTATTTATGATATATGTTTCTATTTATGATAATAAAGTTATATAATGTATGAAAGAAGATCATGGCAAAAATAAAGAGAAGTCTAACTTCTACCTAACATTGTTTCTGAATTAACTGTACTTCCATTTCGTTACTGAATCTTCAAATTATTATTATTATGAAAGCTATAGAACATAAAATGGGAAACATTATTATGCTGCTATATAAAGCCACAGTTATTTCCACAGCTTCCGTAGTGAGTACAGTTCTGATCATCTCAAAAAGACTGTAGTAGGACTGAAAAAAAACACAAAGAAAGGAGCAAGCATGGCTCAAGACAGAATCACTTCTATAATACGGGACACAATAGAAGGGAGTTGTAAACCTCTGGCTGCTGGACACACAGAGCGTGCTAGGGAAGCATCACTCTTCTACACCCCTACTGCTGTATGGTTAATTGTCACCACCACCAACTGTCAGAGACTGGACATTGGTGGAGATGGATCTTAGGTTTGTCCTGTACAACGATTAGAGTTTTGTGGCATTTAGCTTAAGTTTCAGGACTCTGCTTTCGTCTTTCATGTGGTGACATTCTGTCTCTGTCCAGACAGGGCTTTTGGGCTCCATCATCTGCACTATTCTGCAATTGTCCCTATAGGTCTGACTTCAGGGCAGTATTAAAATCTCCAGTAAAATCTTTTCATTTCACAAAGCTAACTATGAAAAAAAAAATAATCAAAACCACCAAAAAAACGCCAAAACATTTAATTAAACATATTATTTCAGATCAAGAGCCTCTGAGAAAAAAGAAAGCTTAAACCATGTTGCTAATATATTTGCTAGCTTATCAGGCAGTGACCTATCTTCCAAAAGGGACTTGGAAAATCTAAGATACTTGGGGTCCTTCTTCAGGGCTGTTCTCTTCAGGCACAGCATATCAATTCTGGAATAGGGCTTCCCTCTTCCAAAACAAGGCTGTCAAAAGTCAGAATTTCATGTTCTTCATCTTCTGAGGCCTTTTGAGACAGTTAAATGTGTCTGTGTGCTGCTTTCCCAACAGAGTGGGTAAGTAGAACTTCAAATAAGTTGTTACTTGGACAATATTTGTACAAATTCGTTATTTGTACCAGTAAGTCGGTATTTGTATGAAATTCTGTCATATTATTAACTCTCAAGATTGCCTTTAGCCAGGAATAGGAATGCTAACAAATGTATGACACTTACCAAATTAGTACAATGTTTGACTATGACATGATTCCATAGCATCTGTTACATCTCAATATGTCACTGAATATTTCACAATTATTTAACATCTATCACAGCTTTCTTCTCCAAGAAAGATTAAGTATTTCAAAGTTCTTTCTGTTCTAGCATAAATGTTCTGCAGCTACTAGGATTTTCTCAGTAGACCTATCTCAGGTCTTTTAACTCAGCAACTCATCCTAAGTTGTACTACTGTAGGTGTCTTATTTTTCATAGCTAGTTTGTAAGCCATCTTTATCTACATTCTTCAACATTTTCTTGTATTTAGTAAAGTCAATGGTATAAGAAACAAAATTTTCACCTTACATATTAAATTTATTTAAATTAGAATGACAGTAATAGAATTACATATCTAAATACAAACTTGACTGGAGTGCACATAGAAGTACTCCTCCTTGGTGTCAGTGAGAGATTTTGTCTAACTAAGGCTGAGTTTTTCACCATAGTAGAGGTATCAGAGCAAATATAAACACCAGACTTCCTAGCTAACTCTACATTAGCAAATATTTCAGTGCAAATGCAGTAATTTAGTATTGTGATGTCACTGGTGTTGATTCACTAGATGAAATGTTCTTACCACACGTTTTGTTCAAAGTTGTCTGAACAGAAGCTATGCCACAGAACTGTTGCTTTCTTGTCCACAAGATCCTCCACCAGGAAACTCCATGCCATCCTTTTGTCTGTCTCATGCAGAAGACAGTAGCACGTCACTGCCCTGTCTCCTTACAGTCTCAAATTGAAAAGTAGCTTTATTTCTGTTCCCGCTCATTTCTGGCTGACATCATGATGCTGGTTGCCAAACTCTGCCCCCACTCTAAGTTTGATCAGCATCCAAAGGTCCTGTTGAAGGGACTAATGAAGGACTGGAACCATGGAAACAAATCCAAGAGGACACTATAATGGCAGTGACAACGGCTTTTCTTTCAAATGAAAAAACAGACATGGAGAATGGGATGCCTTGCTGCTGTGACTGTTTTGCTGATGGTCAGCCAGACCACTTGATACATGCTGGAGGACTTGAAGAACTTCAAGGCACTGCAAGCTAGTCATCATTCAGGCTAGTGTGTCTCCATTAGGTATTGAAGCATGTTTTGTGTGTGCCCAGAGCAGTCTTCTAGTTTACTTTCCTCCAAATTTAATCTTGATGGACCATAATGACCCTGCAAACTGAACGAATACACAGAAAGTAGGGAAGATCAGCAGATTCACTTCAGCACCACAGTATGTTTTGAGCCAAAATGTTAATACATGTGCAACCTCTGGGCTCTTTTAAAATTCATCACTAATTTTTTCTTTATTGCAAATAAGAAGCTCAGATATGAATCTTTAAAGAACTATCATTAAAAACCCCACTTGTTACTCCTGTTTCTTATGGACAATGGTGCAATGTATTTTCCCAAATCATTACTGGCAGTCTCTACACAAAAAGTTATACAAACAAGTCTGACTCTTACATTTGGGCAGCCTTCCCAAAGAACAGTGTTAAGGAATCAAAGCAAGGATGCAGCTGTAATTCATACTAATTTTAAGACTGCATTTCATTGCCAGAGAAGTGTAAAGCTGGTATGTTGTAGTAAATGAGAGTCATGCCAAAGCTTTTCTTTGAACTGTGACATTTTGTGTGTCAGCTAGTTACTGAGTTTGACTTGTCAGCCACCACCCACCCAGCTGATTAAAGATAGAAGACACAGTAACACTGCCACAAACCTAATGTACTATCTTTACACTAAGTTATATTTTGGGAACCTTATAGGGACATATTGCATATTCTATAATGTACTGCACTTATTTATTTTTGGATTCTTCTCATTACTGAATACATGGATGAAATACTCATTATTTGATACACCATGAAAAAAAAGTAAACAAAATATTTCAGTGAGGACAATCTTGATATTGGGCTTAATTGTCTGAATTCTTTTTCAGTCAAAGCTCTCCCAGATTTCAGTACATTACACTGTGCAGGCTACCAGGAACATTATGTTGGCCAAGGACTATAGTTTAAAAACCACTCATTCAATATATAAAATAATAGAATCATAGAATGGTTTGGGTTGGAAGGGACATTTAAAGGCCATCTAGCCCAACCCCCAGCCATGGGCAGGGACATCTTCCACTAGTTTGCTCAAAGACCCATCCAACCTGACCTTGAACACTTCCAACGATGGGGCATCCACAACTTCTCTGAGCAACTTGTCCAATCTAAATCTACCCTCTTTCAGCATTGTCCCTTGTCCTGTCACTACAGACATTGGTAAAAAGTCTAAATATCCAAACCCTTTAAAAGCAAATTACAGATTACTAGATTTCAACAGCTATAGTGAATTACAGAAGCCTCAGGGGAACTAAACAAGTACATATCCAACAAACATATATCCAAACAAGTATCCATTTGCAAATAATTTAAACAGATGATTCCTCACTTGAAAACTTCAGCAAAGTAAATATTATTTTTATGGATATTTATAACAAGGAAATCCTGCTTGTTAAGTAACTGAGGTGTCAGAAAACAACAAAAAGTCTACATAATAAGAAAGCAAATGTGCTCATAAACTTGGATAGTAGAATATTCTGGTAAGTAAATACTGAAGATCCACCTCTGTGTGGTTCCATAGGGTACATGAATAATTATTTGTTAAACAGCTAGGGCTCTTTAGCTACTGCAACTCATTTTTTCAGTACTGGAGTTTCAGTCACAATTCCGTTCCCAGGGTTGTGCCAAAGATGGTAGCCATCAAACAAAAGAAAACTTCTTATCTGGGCTCATATCATTGATGTCCTTGCATGCTTGGAAATGCAGATAAGAATGTAACCTGCTAATGAGTGTATAGTCCCATTTTATGTCACTCTAGAGTTGACAAGAGTTGTCAGAATTGCAGCTTGTAAGCTAAGGCTGATCATAGCTCTTAGCTCTGCCAGTCCTTTCATGTTGACCTTTCATGTTGAGCTGTTACATCAGCAATAGAAAATGTACAAAAATGAAGAGCATGTGGCCTCTTTCATCCAATAGCTGGGTAGCTATTGCTTTTATTGTTTCCCAAACAATTACTGAGAATAGGCCACCACCTAACCTGCCTAATAAATATCATTCCTAATTTTATTGATTTGTAGTGAAAGCTGAAGTGTTTCTGCAGTTTGCTAGCCAAACCCAGATAAGCACTAGATAGTAATTAATTTTTATTCAGCTACTCAGTAGGAAGAGTGTCTCCAGAGCCTACTCAGTTCCACTCAGCTGTGGTCATCTGCAGTTTCTTTCTGTCAGTCACCACTGAAGAAGAAATGAGAATGCTTATGATCCTTTAATATAGTTCTGGTCTATTCCAAAAAAATTTCCAACATGGTAAAACAATTTCATTGGCCTCTCCTGGAGTTTATGTTCTCAGCAATTCAAGTTCATAGGAACTTTTCAAGTCCTTGAGAAAATGAGGATTGAGAGCATATGGAAATAAAGGAAATAGAGAGCATTTTTCTCTCTAGAATTCATTGCCATATATACAAGACATGTATATTTCTTAAAATGAAAAGCATACAAAGACCTTTCTGTCTGTTATAATATTTAACAGAAGACTATACTGTACAATATAGCAGATATACATTGTCAGATATTTAGACAACCAACCACAGCTGGGCTAGAAATATAAACAAGAGGCCATAGACTTTTTAACTGCTATTACTACAAGTAAGAATTCCAGCAGTTGCAAAATTCTAAGATCAGCTGTTCCTTATGAACTAAATAATTATTTTTTAAATAAGTAAAATAATAATAAATAATAATAAAATAATATATCATAATAAAATTATACTGCATGGATTCAGTGTTTAGGAAGGGTACAGGGTCTGGGCAGCATAAAAACTGAAGTCTACTGACCAAAAAAATACAATGTAAGTAATATCACAGCAAACTATCACACATCTTTTCGTGAATGTGTCTAGACCTGTAGCGACTATCCCTGTGGGATAATAATTCAATGTTCTGCATCTCAGAAGAGGCTGTGATGATATTGCTAATTAACATCCATGGTGATGATTCTCTTATGAAAACATTAATCTATTGGGAAATGGCATTTCTAAGACAAAACCTCCAGTTTATTAGCATGTCTTGCCATCACGTTTCAAAAGTAACACCAGTTTGCACCCACTGATTAGCACATAAAGCATGCTGTTTGAGTTACAGCTCATTTCAACTAATGGATATCTGGTTCCTATATATAGAATCAGATATATCTGCTGATATATTCAGTGTCTAAAACTTCCTCCCATTATTTATATACTATCTGCCTTGAAATTAAAGAAAAGAAAGCTTTCACTTTACATGTACCTAGTGAGGTACATACATGTAATGGGAACAGAAAACAGAGATGTCATTTTATAAAAACTTCATCTGTAAATTGTACTCTGGAATGCCTCACTAAAATTTAAAAGAAATTGGAGACTCTCTTGACTTAAGAGTAGAATTGATAATCTCTTCCATTTACTGATCATTATTATTTGTTATTTGTTATTTGTTATTTACTTACAGCGGTATTAAGTACGTTCCAGTCTGTAAGCTCACTTGAGGAGGAGATTGCTTCTGGACAATTTCAAAAGAAATCCCTAATCCAAGCAACTGAACAACTGGCAGGTAAACAGAAATGAAGCAGTAGAGTGGACCACATGATCAGAGACAGTGCCCATAATAAAATCTCTATTATCTATTATTATTAATATGAACACACAAAGACAGTAGGAAGTAAGTATTAACAGATGAAATAAATTGAATAAGAAAGATTTATCTCACTATAGCACAGCTTGGATGGATGTATATAAAGTTACAGCAGGCAAGAACATCATCCAGTTACTGGATAAGAGAGAAAGAGAGATAGAAGGGAAGATAGCTTTGTAGACAATGACAGATTCTACCTTATACTTCCTGTCAACTTGTGGAAAATTCTCTGATCTTGCTAAAGTATATATATCCAAATTCTTCCTAAAAGTCAGCTGAAGGTTTGAATACACAGTATTTTCAGCCTGCCAGACTGAGGTCCATGATGTATACTTTAAAGATTTATTCTCATCACCCTTTAAAAAAAGGTTTAAAAAGAAAAGCTAAGTATTTATGCTTACTTTACTTCCCTACATACAGAGTTTTTGATAATTGTTCAGAATTAAATCATGCAGCTAATTAACCAATAAATGTTAAATTAAAAATAATGTGTAATATATAAAAAAGAAAAATATATGAAAGTGAAAAAATAAAGGAAATTTATTGTTTCAAATATACTACTGATTTTACAAAAACCCAAGCATTATCTGCCATAAATTTAATCAGTTCCCATACATGTGAGATATTTTGGTCTGTCAACAAAGGGCTGTTGAAAAAGTGAACAAATAAATTTCACAGTAACTGGAAATTAGATTTGCTCTTTTTTCATCTATTAAGTCAAAAAGTACACAGTTGCAGTTTCTAACTAGGGTGATTGGGAATCAATTGAGATTTCAAATATTTTAAGTATTCTACACACACATACACATGTAAATTAATACACCCGACTTGTCAACAGTAAAGCTTCAAAGGCTGTTCTTCAGAGCTACACTTACAGTCAAAGTTCTTAAAATGCTGGCTGAAACAAATGAAGTTTCATTGATTTTTAAATATCTTGAGATCTGAAGTTTTCACTTTGTCTTTTCACCAGAGAATATTCTTTGGGCAAAGTACACTGGTGATACTTCATCTTGTCCACACTTCATTGCAGATTCAAACTCTTTGAAGCTGATGCAGCCATCAGAATCCTGATTGACTTCTCTGTAAAAGAAAAGAGATTTGGTATTTAAAGCCCAAAAGACATTATGTAAAACAGACATTATACTTAGTTGTAGCTATCCAACACCAATATTGTTTTTGAAGAGCTCGAGTCCTACCATTTGAATTCTATACAAAGAATTAATGAACTAAAAAACGCTTTTTGTGTAGTACATCTCATATGAAGATCTAAAGGTTTTTTAAAAATGAGCAAGTATCAATATGTGTATTCAACAGCAGGTAAAGTTAATTACAATATGACTTGTGCAAATTCAACACTTTTAGCAAAAATTTAGTTCTTACATCTCATCTTAATTCCCCAAATTCAGTCACCTGTTGCAGAGATCCTCAAAGTTCCATAAAACAACATGCAACCCAACATACAGCAAACTTACATTTAAAATTTCCCAAATTGCCCCATGACCTTCCACATGCTGCAAGCAGGCTATTTTGAAACAAAGATTCTGTTAACAGAAGATCTAATCCTTGTGGTAGTAAGAAAAAAGTGCTAACGTGTATGTTACTATATGCTAAAGTGGATATGCCAATACTCAAAAAAAGTCTCTAAAAAGTAAAAGCTGCTAATATTTATTTCCATAATATAAGCTGACAGAAGATGGCAATTCAATTAATGCCATTAACACACAGGGCTAGGTTTTATCAAATACACTTTGCAAAATTATTTGATGGGGTTATAAATTAGGCTGACAAAATAATATACTGTAAATTATTTGTCTTAGTTCTGCCTAGCTTTCTTACTAGAAATACAATACTTACTTACATGAAAGTTAAAATTAAATCATTCAAAAAACGATTGTTGGATCTCAACATTTGCTCATCATCTAGGAAAATATTTGATTTGGTTTACAAATGCGCAGTCTATAATTTTATTAATAATCTGGAATAAAATTGCTGATTATTACTGATAAAATTTACAGACAACACGAAGATTGGTAGGATTGTAGTGCTGGAAACTTTGCCATCACCATTAGTGTTCAATGGTAGTATCCCTACCATATTGCAGCATGCAAAATGGGATGCATCTTCTACATAGATGAAATCAAAAATTCTAGAATAATCAATGCTGTTTAGCAGAGACACATTTTATTAGCCTTTGAATGCCCTCAAAATTTCAAAGAGATTCCATACCCTGAAGAAGTAGTATAGTAATTCAGTTTTAAAGAAAGCCTTACACAAAGGGAGAGTATGTCCTGTTTGACACGTAGTCTAAATGCACCCTTCAGAAAAACCTAGTAAAGGTAAAAGAAAGTAATTTATTTACAACAGTTTCAAATACAGAAACACAGTTACAAAGACTGATAAAAGAAAACAGAAAACTGCTTACATCTGCCTATCCTTACCTCAATTTTCAAGCAGCTTCTCTAGTCTACCCAGTTTTCAAGACATCAATGACTGAAATTATGGGACTAAACAAAGATTTCTTCTGAAAAAAATACTACATCTTTAAGTTTGTATTCACAGAAGAGGGTCGCAGTTTGGAATATGTGCTTCCCCTTTCCCTGAAGAAGTACTATTTAGATTAAAATGTTATTATTCTCCCCTTCAATAAAAATTATTAATCCTCATCTTCTTCAAGAATCTCTCAGACTACCAACTTCCCACCTCTTTGGAACTTTTAATGTCATTTGGTAAGATTCCTCTCATCCCTTGCCAATAAACAATCTATACTAGTGCTTAACTATGCTATAAATGAACTATTAACCTCTTGTGAAGTAGACTTGGTCAGGCAAAGTTCAAGCCTCATGGTGCAATGATGAATCTTACATGGCCATAAACATATGAAAGGACACCCTGTCATTATGGGAATATTTAAATGAAATCTTTCAGCTCATTGTTGGCTGTAGATTAAGATATTCTTTGGTTATGATATTCTATTGCTTTTCAGGTAAGGACAAGTTTGAGAAGATGATCACACTTAATCAAGTCTTTAGGGACAACATGATAGGTGGAGATCGACCAGTCAGTTTCTTGGTGAAAAGGATCCTTTCAAACAGTGCATGCTACACTACAAAGAAATGCAAACTTACTCACCAGTACAGGATGAATGCAGGTCATAATTACAAAATGGAGATGCTGTTCTGGAAAGCAGTGACTGAAAAGGACTGAGGAGTCATAGAAAGTAATCAAATGAAGATTATCTCCTACTGCGATGCTTTACATAAGAGGGTGAATATGATCCTTGAATGTATAAGCAGGATAATATCTAAAACAAATACAAGACTGATTTTATTTAAGAATACAGTGTTAGGAAACTTATGAAAGAAATACTGTGTCTACCTTCTGGTGCCCACATGTCCAAAAGGATACTGAAAAACTTAGAGGAATTGAGAAAATAACTAATTATAAGTAATTACAGGAGTTCTGGAAAACATGCCTTGTAACTAGACATTAAAATACTCTGTTCAAAAAAAGATTGGAGAACTAATCCAATCAAATGAAGACCATAAGTATCTCTCTAGGGAAAATATTTTGGATAGTAAATATCTTTGTAAGCTTACAAGGAAAGACATGATGATAGGCACAAGTTGAAGCCAAAGCTAGAAAACCTTATAACTTAAATAAGGTGTTGTTGGTTTGTTGGGTTTTGTTTGGTTTTGGGTTTTTTTTTGTAAATGAGTTTCGTGAGCTATTGAGGTAACTTACCTAGTGATATGGGAAGCGATACTCCCGTGGTTTACCCTCCCTTGGTGTATTCTCTATACGTTCAGGAGTTTCCTAAACCACGTTTCTCTGCATGTAATTATTCATGATGTATATTTATTGCATGGATTTGTCTAACAGCTTTTTAAACTGACGTGAAGCCCATGGCTTGAACACCTGCTCTATGATTAAGTACCACCTCCTATTTGTTTTGAACCTGTAAGACATTTGATACTAGCTATAATGTAAGTACCCTTCTCAGTGACTATATGTATCAAAGGATGCATAAAAGGGATCAGTTTTTAAAGATCAACCATTGAAGCATTTTCTAACAAAAAGCTTATTTTCATGACAGTAATTATTATTATAACCTGTGCTATTTGCAAGTAAATCAGTTCATTCAAAAAAAATGTACAGATTTAAATACCTGAGAGAATGTATAATAATCAAATAGCAAAATCTATTTTTTTAATATTATGATGTATTCTCAGAATTTAATTCTGGAAGATCACTTCATGAGTGTTTTAGAAGTTAGTGCTGACAATCTGGCTAAACTGAACTTAATGGGAGTTCTGCCATTAATTTTCAGGAGGCAAGGACTTCACCCAAAACATCTTGAGTTATGGGCATAAATCACACCTTTAAAGTCTATATTCACTATGTGTGCCTGTTGGAAGCTGCGCTTGAAAAATGGCCCTCAACTTTACGTGGTGTTTGTTCAACACCATGAAAGCCTCTAAACGACCCTTTGAATTAAGAATCACTTTCTGAACAACCTTTCAGCAGAGATTAGCAGATACGTTGGGTGATAAATAAATGACAAATAAACTGGTAAGTAGTTAGCTGCTGTAATCTGAAGAAACACTACATTTATTTAAATGTTATGGATTTTTGGAACCTTGCCAAAAGTAATCTGAAAGCAAGAATGGCCTTGTAGTGTTAAATTTTCATTTTAATCTAGCTGAAGTAAATGATATGTTCATCCCTGTGATTATGAAAATACTATGTCACAGCATATTGATCTTTATTTGACAGGTCAGTATTCATTTAACACTCTTAGTAAAATATATATAGGTATTTCAAGGTATGTAGTGCCTCGGGTAGACTGTCTGATCTTTCAATGAAAATTGAGTAATAATCAGCATCACAAGTTACTGACTGTGAGATATAAATTATTCTCTTATACAATTAGGTAATTGAAGACTCCCAAAATCACCTAAGTGTATTTTCATAGGAAACTGGATTAGATAAATGGCACTTTCCTTCTGACAGGAATATTTTAACCATAAATCTGAGTAAAGTAAATGAATAACCTAAAAGACTAATGTTTAATATAAGTTGCCTCTTCAAGTTTCATGTTTATTAATTCACTGAAATGAGTACTTATCAGAAAAGTATCCACATGCAAATACAGCTGAGCCTTTTCTTTCATAAATAGCTATATATATTAACTAGTCACTTAAGCTTTTTCCCAACTAACCCCACAACAATTTACATATGGTCAGATCTTGTGGTTCCTGAGATAAAAGCACAAATACAGAATTTGGCCATAACATTTCTTCTTTTTGTAAGGAAGGACTCTCACATAAGCACTACCTCTTAAAGAAGGCACACAATTTGAAATATACTGTATCTATCTAGTTTATACATCTTTTTTTTTCATTAATCCATCATATCTGTCGGAAACATGCAAAAATATAGATCAAAGGTTTTAATTCTACCCTGTATTTCTCTAGATAATTCAGTATCTTTCCTAAGTGGTAAATCAGAGAATCGAGCAATCACTTTTATTACTTAAAAAAGAGAGTAGTGAATGCACAGCAGAGCAAGCAGAGACTGCCATTGAGTTGGCTTTCAACTGGTTAGCTCAGTAGGACAAGCCCCAAAAGTCAAATAAGAGCCAGGATAAATTAAACTCTGCTCAGATCTCTGATGCCATGGCCATACATCAGATATATGCAAGCGAAGAAGGTGGCTTAAAACTAGCTTAGATTTCTCCAATATGTAAACATCCTTAGAGATCATTAATTATACTGCTAAAGATGGATGGTCCTCACTTTGACTTTGAAAGAACTGAAGTTAACCCTTGGGAAAGAAGTTTCCATTTAATCTGTTTTATGCAGGCAGAAGTTTTCATAGAGATCACTGAGGAGAAAACACCAGATATATCACATAAATGAAATACAGGAAAATAAATATAACATATGGGGTATACCACTGAGAATGAAAACTTCAATGTTCCTTCTCACAGCATTCTACATTAGTAGGGGTTCACTTTGGCTGCTGTTAAAAAAAAAAAAGCGCATTTCTTTAAAAGGGATAGAAATGGCTAGCTGACTTTCCAAATAATTTATTGTCTAACGTATGACTTAAAAACATTAACGACACATTTAAGTTTGGGTAAAACAGCATTAACAGGTACCATAAATAAATACAAAAAGACTATTTTCTGTTTACAAATAAACATAAAGTTAGAAATTTGAGGAATTTTAAATACTTGTTTCCAAACACTTTTATTTTCCAGTTAACTGAGGTATTATGACAAACAACAAGTTACAGAGGCCCCTCACACAGTTGCAATTTATCAAATGCCTACATGTGGAGGCATAATACATGGCCTTTTATGCATTGCTATATAGCAACCATTTTCTCAGTGCAGATGAAGATATAATGAGGTATACCATATGTATAAGGAACTTATTTCTGTAATAGTCCATGAACTAGAGTGATTTTCTTAATTGTCCATATTTTTTTGTCCACACTGAAAGACTTAGCAATATTATCGTAGAATCATAGAATGGTTTGGGTGGAATGGGACCTTAAAGATCATGTAGTTTCAACCTTTTTGCCATGGGCAAGGACACCTCCCACTAGACCAGGTTGCTCAAAGCCCCATCCAACTTGGCCTTGAACACTTCCAGGGATGGGGCATCCACAACTTCCCTGAGCAACCTGTTCCAGTGTCTCACTACCCTCATTGTAAAAAATTTCTTCCTAATATCTATTCTAAATCTACCATCTTCCAGTCTGAAGCCATTACCCCTCATCCTATCACTACATGCCCTTGTAAAAAGTCCCTCTCCACCTTTCCTGTAGGCCCCCTTTAAGAACTGGAAAGCTGCTATAAGGTCTCCCCGAAGCCTTCTCTTCTCCAGGCTGAACAACCCCAATTCTCTCAGCCTGTCTTCATAGAGGGCTCCAGCCCTCTGATCATCTTTGTGGCCCTCCTCTGGACTCGCTCCAACAGGTCTATGTCCTTCTTATGTTGGGGGCTCCAGAGCTGAACCCAGTATTCTGGATGGGGTCTCACAATAGTGGAGTAGAGGGGCAGAATCACCTCCCTCTATACTAGTCCTCCTGAATGAGAGACAAAAGCATGTCAGGCACACAAGGCTGGGTCTCCAAATCACAATTTCTCTGCAATTTACATTTCCCTGGTTTTAGGACATACCAGGAAAAGCAGTGGTTTTCCTCTATTTATTGTAGCAATACAAATATGATTAAGCATTCATACACACTTTTATCTTAAGTCTCCAAAATCTATATATATCAAGTTCCCTGCTATCTCATTATTTAGGTGTATACTGTGAGTAAAGAGAAGTTGTGCATTTTCTTTAAATTATTTCAGACAAGTGCTAAGGAGTGTGGTTTCCTCAATGACCATGCTAGATTGTATCTGAACTGCTTTTAAGTACTGTGAGCCATTCAGCAGTACTGCCTTGCAACCCTGACAATACATTTGTTGTCACATTAAATATTTTCTACATTTCAAATGCTGGACTGCTGGCTATGAATGATTTAGGCCTGGAGTCCTTTTTGCAAGTATTTCTGGGCAGAGTTCTTTTATGCTTAAGTTCCTGGCACCATTCAGGTCTAAGAGTGTCTGTCTTACCTTCACTCTTTCGACCTGGCTGTGACAATCCAAAGCCCATTTTCTATTAAAATAACTTCTCTCACTGTATTATTTATGGAAATCTAAAATGAACGTCATTGGGAGCCAGCCTACGCAGGAAACCTTGGTGATTTCATAAGGAGAAGGCACCTAAGAACCCCACTGCCAATTTCACTAATATCAAATGATGTCAAATTTTGATCTAACTTGTATTTTCAAGGAAGCAGAAGTGCTGAAGAAATGCAGCTTACCTAGTGATCCAGGGATCTTCCTTTACTGCTCCTCTACTATATCTGACACTACCTTTCCTCTGCCTCAGTCAGAAAATTTGGGATTCAATTTCCAAGGGAACTATCTTTCCCATTAAAACTTTATCATCCACTGTATGTGCTTCAGTGATAAAATTTTCCAAGCTATGTTTGTCTACTGTATGCAAATTCTGTTTAACCCTATTACTGACATCCTTTTCTTCCACATTCATTTGCTCTATAGAGCCACGTGTTACAATGTTCTCCCAACCCTCCTTGATACACGAAGCTTAAAAGCAATATGGGCAAACGATACTTGGCTCTTATCCTGTTTGCCCTCGTTTTAACTCATTCCTTGTGACTTGAACAATGTCAAAAGATCTGTAAGGTAACATGCTTGCCTGTTATGAGTCAGAGCTGACTGCTTTACTGTCTTTTTCCTCACATTAAATGTTAAGAACATGGGGCTCAGAATTTTCTTTTGTGTCTTCACTATCTGACTGAGAACTTCAATCCTGACTTCTTTCTTTGGGAATTACAATACAAATAATAATTAAAAAAAACTAAAAATAAGACAATTTACAAATTCAGGTCTGTTAAACATGTTTTCCTACTATTTGGTCACAGTTTTATAAATTAATATTGGCTCCAATAGGCAACTAGCATAAGCTAGAAAAATAAGTCATACTAACTGGAAAAAGCCTCCTTTTTTTTTTCTCCTATGCAAACTGCTTATGGAAACAGCAATGAAAGAATGGAATATTTTCTTAGACTTTCTGAAGTACCAGCCTGTGAAACAAATTCATAAAATTATTCCATATGATTACAATATAATTCTGGAGAGTAAGCAGAAATATCACTTGAATATGCATTAAACTATACAATGACCATACAGACCTGTGGGTCCACAACAGCTGCAATCTTGTATTTCACAGTTTGAATCACACTGAGTAAGAAACTCACTACTTGACAATTATTCAGAAAAAAAACTACCACCACCAAATAACCTGAAAACAATTGCTAGAAACTGCAGAAATTGATCACATGTATATAATCTCAACAGTTTAAGAATAAAGTTTTCACATCCAGAATTTAAAATTTATTGTATCTTTTACATCCACATTTTATTGCCATTACATTTATTTGATATTTTTAAATAAACCATCAGGGAGTAATTCAAATCAGAGCCAAGACTTTCACTGCATTTAGAACCAAAGCTATCATACTGATTGAGCAAGTGAGAGTAAAAATTACACTTCATGCAAGGAGTACCTGCTGAGGACAAAATGACCCAGCAATTGAAGATTCAAGGATGACAGCTTCTTCAACAAGCTGCCTTCTCTTCTGATTAACCAGCTGGTTCTTTCTACTCATCCTGCTTGCTTCCTTGTTGATGGGATTCCTGCAGAGCTCCACAGCTGTTTTGTTACTAATGTGTGTATTTATTTCACTTCTTTAAAAAACTAAATGTTGAGAAGAAACATTCTGATCTTTAGTAAACACAGAAGAATTATGAAGATACCCCTGGTTTTGCTTCCTGAAACAGGACATGCTATTGGAGTACCAGCAGTCAGAAGTTTCGGTTAGGTAGAAGAGCTTAAGGAAACATTTAAATTGTCATGAAATTTTATTATTATTAAGGTAGAAGTGCACTTCACTTTCCCTTCAATGTTGTTCAGTTTTTTTAAATTCTTTTTTAAAGTAGAGAACAAACGAATTACTAACTGAGGGGAAAACTGCACCAACAATATACTACCTTCAGTTGTTTCTTCTCTTTCTGAGTGCACTGCCTGGCTGCTGCTCTCCGTAACTGTAATGTATTTTCTTCTTGATGCTCAGTTTTCTACCTGAAATATTCCTTATCCATTGATGTATGCTTCCCCTGATTTTCTTCTCTCTGAACAATGGAAATAGTTTTGGACACCCTAGTCCTGCCAAATTTTGTCCCTTCTTTCTTAACTGGTTCTGTTTTCTGAAGTCTTTATCATTCATGTTGATCCCATTGGGCTAGTAGTAGTACTTGGGTAGAGAACTCTTCAGTTTATTTTTCTGAATGCTTCTCAGTGAGCAAACTACCCCAGACCCTCTTCCCTTAGTCACTTCTGCCTTCCCTTTATGCTGACCAGGAGAACTCCACAGAAGAACCTCTGAGACTTTACTTCTCTGAGCGTGCTTCCTAGCTCATCTTGAATTTTTTGGTGTGCAGCTGTCCACTGTAGCTTGTCTTCTCACATCTTCTCACTCTCTTTCACTTAGGAAAAATAATTTACCTTTTGAATATAAATGACCCTTGCTTATGTCAATCTTTCTACTGCTTGTTCTTAAGATTCTGCCCCTTAGAAGAGATCTACTGAAATCTACAAGGATCTCCAGGTTTTATAAGTGAATTAAGAAATCTTTTTTAGAGCTCAAGAAAGAACTGCCATTTGGAATCACTACCAAATGTGTGTGTTTCTGGTGGATTTATTTAATGAGCAGTTGTAGGAACAAGATCATTAATAAATATTTTCATCCCTGATTTCGAATTAAGTAGAATTTATAAGATATGTATTATAATAATATCTAATAATATAATTATATATTCTCCTCCCCCTCTACTCTGCTCTGATGAGACTCCACCTGGAGTACTGCATCCAGCTCTGGAGTCCTCAGCACAAGACGGACATGGACCTGTTGGAGCATTGGAGTGAGTCCGGAGGAGGGCCATGAAGATGATCACAGGCTGGAGCACCTCTCCTATGAAGACAGGCTGAGAGAGTTGGGGTTGTTCAGCCTGGAGAAGGCTCTGGGGAGCCTTCTAGTACTTAAAGGGGGCCTACAGGAAAGGTGGAGAGGGACTTTTTGTCAGGGAGTGTAGCAATAGGATGAGGGGTAACAGTTTTAAACTGAAAGAGGGTAGATTTAGCTTAGATATCAGGAAGAAATTCTTTACTGTGAGGGTGGTGAGACACTGGAACACGTTGCCCAGGGAAGCTGTGGATGCCCCATCCTTGGAAGTGTTCAAGGCCAAGTTGGATGGGGCTTTGAGCAACCTGGTCTAGTGGGAGGCGTCCCTGCCTATGGCAGCGGGGTTGGAACTAGATGATCTTTAAGGTCCCTTCCAACCCAAACCATTCTGATTCCACGATTCTATATACCACATAATATATACTATACGATATAATACTTAATAGGTAATATTTAATGTGTAATATAGCACATAATCATTAAATAATGATAGAATGTTATATAATATTAGAATGATAAATAATACACAATTTATGGATGATTCAGAGAATGATGCAAGAGTATGTAACATGGAAGAGTTGGTAGTTGGATACAACAGTCTGAATTATGCATTAAGCATTCCTGTTCAAACAAAATCACTTTTTGCAGAGTCAAAACTAGAAGCCTAGGAAAAAGAAATGCAGATTATATCCTCAATGGGAGGTTTATCATAGAAAGATGATCATAAAGAGCTCTGGAACCTTAGTGGAAAAGCAACCCAGTGTGCGCTTTTAAGGAGCAGTCAAGACAAAAGAGTGAACCCATTTTTAGTTATACAAATAAGGGAGAAGTGTTATTTGTGCTGCAGATGCACAGTGCCATGGATAACAACAATATGGGAACAGTGCCTGCAATCCTGGTGTCTGCTTCTTGAAAAGAATACTTAAAACATTAGATGATGCAGAAACCTAACCTGCCAAAAAAATCATTTGGAAACAGAAATTGTGCAAAGGAATTCAGTTGTTCCGTTCCCATCCAACACTGTTGACGTGACCATAGTGTGCCTCTGTAGAAATGATACTTAATATCAAAGGGCTAGTGAACAAGAATCAGTGACAAAGGCTAAGAAGAGACAAAATGAAGAACAGAACAAAAATATTTAGGAAAAACCGAGTCAAATTATATACCCTGTAATGTACAAATATTCAAGCTAGTATCTTTAAAAAATCTTAATCACTATACTTATGTCAAATGTTCATATAATCCCTCATCTCTTCCCATTTTACTAAGTGTAACTGCTTTAAAACCATCATCCTTGCTGAGGACTATACACCTAACTTTAGAGCTACTAATTCTGCCTTTAATTACTCAGTAAAAGCATTGAGGCTGACTCAGAGAACAACTATTTTCTCCATACTACTAACTCATCAGATGAGAAAAAAAGGGAGTTTAAAACCCAAGGTTTTAGATATATTTAATATATTTAATATTTTCATCTTTTTATCTCCTCTGAATAGATTTATTTGACAACATGAAATACCTTACTTCACAGCTAACATATTTAACTATTTTTGCCATTAATATTCATTTTCTGCTGTTACCTAAAAGCCCCAATAAGGCTTGAGGTAACTTTAATTTAACAAGGTACTGTAAAATACAGAAGACAAAACCTGGAATAAATGAGCTTATACCTAAAAAAGAAGACATGAAAAAACTAATCAAAGTAGATGAGTACTAGTTCATCCAAGTGCTGTCTAAATTGGAACTTAGGTTAAAACTTCCTTAAACCCCAGGTGGCAAATGGTCACCCTGCTGTCCAGAGCTGCTGAATCTTTGAGATGGCTCATTAGACATCACTTTGCTTAGCCAAGGATCCCTTGTGTGACAATTGTTTACCCTCTCTCACCCAGGTTTGGTAGAAGCAGAGGAGGGCATGTACCAACCTAAAGCTCCAGTGTGAGCAGATGGTCACCTGCAGTCTCCCCGTGTTCCCTGGAGAAGTGCAAATAGTTAAACATTATCAAGCAACTAAATTCAGTGTAACTAGATGGTGTCCAATTTTTGCCTTCTTCATATATTAACATTTTTTATTCTAATACTGAAAAAGAATAATACTATTCTCTAGCTAACTTGCAGAGTGCAGGAAAAAACACACACACAGATATATATTTCATGTTTTTTCTTACTATTTAAAGCTACACTTTCAGATCTTGCAAGCTAGGTAGGATCAGATCTGCAAAGTTTCAAATAAAATGCATACATTGGAAAAGAATAATGTTACTGTTCCAATACTCATTCCTCTAAGTCATTCTTGAAACAATGTTCTAGCATGGACAAAGTAGTTACTCTGTGATACAGGATGCTATCTTTCTAAAAAGATTAAAATTTGAGTGTTGAAGGTCATGGGCACATGAATAGGCTGAGAGGTGGTGAGTTGAGCTCTCCTATTTGTCCAAAGCTGAAAACCCATAATGCAAACTTTGAAAGAAGTGGCAAATGTCCTCCTTGATGAACGATGCAATTTTCTCACTCTTAAATGTTTATCCTTCATGAACAGCCTGCTTGTTTCTCATGCTTTCAAATGCACATCTGCTCATCTGTGTGCAGCTGCCATGTTGCAGCAAAGTTTACGCTTTGAGCTTCACAAGTTAAGGCAGCACCTTGACGTGCTAGCACTACATACACACATCTGAATCCAATGTCACATTCAAAAGATATTCTTGCTAGATCTTGATTATTATATTCCTGTTGCTTACACTTTCAACTGGATACTACCAATCACCTGTCATGATCTGAATTTATTGCAGGGCATGGAATAGAAAGAGCATTACTGTCTCTGTCAGACAATCCACACTATGAGCACCGTAGTCATCCCTGGTCCTTTTTTTCAATCTCTCTACAGCATTTGACATAGCTAATGAACTATGAACTGTATGTAAAAGAGGCTGACCGTTTTGAAACAGTTTCTTTCAAGAGAGCCATAACCAGAGAGAAGCAGTAGAAAAATGTACCTCGCCGTTCCCTTTTTCTTCAACCTTCTTTAAAATACAGAAACAGAGACTGAAAGAACTGGAAAGGTGTCATGAACTCCAGTGAAAACACTATGTAGGCATTACAAAATTCCACGCTTTTATCATATTGTATTGCTTACAGTAACACAATGTCACCAAACTGCCTCAGTACTTGAGCTCAGGAATAAAAAGCAGAAGGTGGAAGCAGAAACCGAGAAAAAGATAAGTTACACTTGGTGGCAGGAAGAAACACTTTAAGGAGCTTGTGGCACAGTGAAGTACCTACCGGCAGATGTTACACAACCCCATTTAGGCAAGTCAGTCTATAATTTAGAACTGATCCTGGACTTCTCTCTCTGACAATAACTCTAAAACAGGTACAAGAATTCATCCTGTCTTTACTGTTGATGACTTGGCCTCTGTAATACATGCTTTTGTCACTTTTCAGCTGGACTACAGCAATGCAATATCCTGGGCACAAAGCCATTAGCCCTTAGGAAACTCAAAATAGTACAGAACACAGCAGCACATTTCCGCTGCAACCCAAGGTACTACAAGCACATCAAATCTGCTTTCATCTTCTACACTAGCTCCTGTAAAACACTGAGCCAAGTTTTATGTCTTTGTCATTATCTTTAAGGTGTCCAATAGTCTAGGAAAAGAATACCTAAAGGATCAACTGAGAACCTGCAGCTCTGTCCCATTAGAGACAAAGCTCGTTTTGTGCTGTAGATAGAGCTTTGACAGAGAATAGTCTAAAGCAGTTGAAAAAATGCTCGTAACATCTAAAGCATCATCACTTGCTATTGGGTACAAGATGTACTCTTCGGGTCTTAATCTCAATAACTAGTTCTTTTGTAATAATAATACAACAGTTTGAAACAAATTCACAAAAATCTAACAAGTTTTTGTTTGCAGTAATAGGAGACGATGAAGGAAAATAGAATCACGCTTAAGTGTTACCCCTATTTGTTCTGGAGATGACTCAGCTACAAAGATAATAAAGTACCTATAAATATCTGAGTAAAAGAGCATTCGCTGTTTCTTCCAAATGTAGCGGCACTGCATCTCTTACATGAACCAGGATATTCCATGTCAGTGGCGATTAATCTAATTTCTAAAAAAAATACATCGGAGCAATATGTTTTAGAAACATTTAGGAAAAAGGCAAAATATTTAAAGGCAACGTAAAAATTTCGAAAACACTTTAAAAGTTTGAGGACTGACGTGTAATTTATTTTCAGTGAGACAGAATTGTAAATGCCTAACAGACCCAGAAAGTAATGCGTGTGTGTGTTAGGCACTTTTAGCAATTCCATTTAAATTTCGTTAAACAGTAATATAGTTAAGGTGATATAAAAAACTGAATTTCTCATGACACATATTGTGTGCAAAGATTAAATTAAAAAAAGGACTGAAAATCCAGAAACACTCTATTCAGCAAAGAACAAATATAAATTAAAATTTCCTCAGAGACGTACTAATCTGAGTGTCTCTGTACAAATTATCAAAATGGATGCCATATAATATTAACTAAAATATTGGTTTTATCAACAAAAACTGTTCTTAATCAATTCACGTTAGGAATACTAACAATTATATAATCATCATGTAATAAAACTTCTGAAAACTGATGATTATTCAAGTGAAAGGTTCTGCCTCCCATTAAGCTTTCTCTGGGGCATCAAGTTCCCATTCTCTACACCTAATTCAGGTACAGAAATATTTCTTAAATTCTTAATTGTATTTATTAATATCAATGTAAATAAGAGAGTTTGAAATCTTACCTCTAGCATATCACTTCCTGTTAGACAGATTTATACTCTAAATGTCACTCAAGTCTGCAAGTAAGGGGACAGTTACAAGGAACCATAAATATACTAACATTAATGGAAAGAAATACATGTGTCTTAAACACTGTGATACCAAAAAGGAGATAAAATAATTTCTATTTCAAATATATAATCACTTCAACTGAGCCACCTGGTACCATCTTGAAGTTGATTATAAGATGAAAGAAATGGGACAGAGATGATAATCATTTAATCCCTTAAGAACAGCTATTCTGAAGAGCTTTTCACTTTGTGCTCAACAGTATTCTAGGACGTTATGATCCAGCTAGAAAAGAAGTATAATGATGAGGAAAATTACATTTCCAGTAACAGAAATTTCACAGTAACAGGAAGTCCTACAAAAGACACAATACAGGAAAACTGACCACTTGAGCAGGTGGTGTCATAGATGAGTGTGCTGATGCAGTCTTTGACAGTGACAAGTTCTTATCAGATGTGGTGAGGATTTGTAACTTCAGAACTAATGTAGCTGAGATTAATACATATTTGCCAATCCTGGATGCTGAGGATATATGCACATGGGGCTGGATGGGATGAGACACAGCATGGTTCTGACTGTACCTTCATGGATATGTTCGAATGGAATCCTAGTCTGATTCCCAAACTGAAAGTGCAGATAGATGACACATGAATACCCAAGCAACTTCGACGTGGACTGCGGGAAAAGAAAGCATGGTTGCTCAAGAGGGAGTTTCAAGGACCCCTTGAGAATGTTTGACTAAGTACAACCTGTCAACTTGCTGGAGTTCTTTGCTAACAGACTGAGACGGAGCCCAAGAGAAAGGCATGTCTGGGATGTCCTGGGCTTTGCAGGAACTGTTAGTGTTGTTTCCATGGAACATTAAGACCACCTTCCTTCAGGGTGAGCAGCAGAACACCACTTCAGAAATAACTCATTACAGAGAGTTTCCTTTCTACGATGTATTTAAAAGAGCATGAAAATGACTGTATAACCTTCCTATCACGTAATTTTTGCTGAGACTGCTTTTACATTTTCAATTTCAATTTTGAGATACTTTGGAGAAGCTTGTCTATTACTGTGAAATGTTTTAAAATGTTTTAACCAGATGCTCCTTAGTAGCTGAGTAAACCCAGAACTAACACTGCATTGTGATGTAATTCAAAACTTGCATGCAGTCTAAAAGACTAGTTTGAAGAAGAAAACTAGTAAAAATACCACTAAAGTAACTAGCACAGCAATATTTGATTAAACTTGATTTGTAAGATCTATTTAGCATACAGGTTACCAAATAATTGTGACTAATTTGATTTATTTTTATAATCTTGTATGTGGTTTAGGGAGGACAGTATCCAACATGTCATCCTTTTCAAACCATGATACAATTTCCTTAAAGAACAAAATAAAACAAAATTAATGGAAAATAGGAACTAATATCAGTTGTTGTGGTACATAAAGGGAACGGTATATATCATAGAGCCCTGGTTCTTAATATTGACATGTGTTAACAGCAGCTGGAATTAGTACATACCTCGACTTACTGAAGCACAGAGATACAGTTATAGTAGATTTCTATTAATACTTCACCTGGTAGACATATCACACTGCATCTTCTTCCTTCAGATTTACATAATTGATTTCTTAAACTATGCATGAACTATAACATCATTTTAAAGATTCAGTTTTTGAGGTCAACTTCAGATACACAACTTTTCCATAATATTTTATAGAAAAAGGAAGAATGTGACCATTCTGTTACATGTGCTACTGGAAAAAGTAAAATGTCAACAAGACCCCTTTCTAAAACACTGGCATTCATATGAGTTTTCGTAATTTGCATATATTTGGCTTTTAATAAGAATGTTTTCTAAAATATTTCTACACTTTGTAAAAAATGAGTATCTCTCAATTCATCTTATTTGCATCAGTCTCCTTGTGATCACCTATTGATACTTCTAATTAACCAGAACAGACTTCTTGGTCTTCTGTGTTCTTTAAGAAATATAGGCACTATGGTTTATGTGACTAGCATTACATGAAACACAAATCCCTCATGAGACAAATAAGAATTACTGAAGCACACAGTCAACCTTATACCTTTGATTATTACATTCTGCCTACCTAAACAACTCTCTGGAATTGCATACAGTAGGCCCCATGTATTGATTCACGCTTGATTCTTGCATTACCATACATTTCTGCCACATTTCTCCTCAGAAGTGCCTTCATTCCAGTGGTGGATTAATGAGTTGGCATATGTGATTGCAAAACGTGAAGTGATGCAAAAATGCAAGTTTCTAAGAGTATTTGTATTCTACTCTGTAAATCATAAATTTTCTTCCAGTAATAATGGGTCAGATTATATTATTTGTTTTGAGGCATAAATCTCAAGGAACATCAATTGGGACGTAATACTAAATTCTGAAAATGGTATCAGGAATTTACACATTTCACTGATGCTAGCTGCACTCTAGTGAGAGTGCATCACATGACAGGCACCTTAAAATAAATACTTTTGTCCCAGGATTTGATATTTTAGTGTTCTGGTTTTCCCACATTTTTCCTATGCTTGTTCATCTCAATTTGAGAACACAGCAAATAAATTTTTCTAGATATTAAGAAGAAGGCTTAGGAAATTATTTTTGGAAACTGTTTTAAAAACAAATGAACCTGAAAAAAGTGTTAGCTACAATGAATCTGAAATCACTTTTGTGCTTCGTTTTTTCTATTTACTAAATACTATTGGGAAAAAAACATTGTATAAGAGGTAAAAATAACATTAACTATGTGTCAAATGTTTTTGACTTTGATGTTTTCAGATATTTATGACTTCTGATTAATTCTTCTCATTTTTCTCCCTGTTTAGCAACTGGATTCACCATCTGTTTCAGTATAAAGCATCACATAAGAGTAGCATAGAACTGGATAACACAAACTGCCTCAAAAGGTGCCTTGATAAAAACAGATGGAATCAAACAAACATAATCTTTAAATGTGCAGTTGCTGAAGTTAATTTTTTTCTTTACAAAAGGAAACTTTCAGTATTATTTAGAGAAAACCAGGCCAGCTACCTAGACTATTTCAGTAAAAGATATGTTACTATATACCTTAAACATTGAACTAAACTATCATTCAATCTGCATGCTTCATTAGGTGTGTTCCTATATAGCAGTATTGTATTCAACAAGAAGTAAAGATATGCATCAAAGCATAAAAATATAAATACATACTAAAAGCAGGTTTAAGAAGGAAGCAGTAGAGGTAAATAAATCTCTTTTCAGATTTACAGAAATCATAAATTCAGAAGAAATCCTAGGTATATATTAAACTTCATAGAATCCATTATTCTACACAGGCCAAACCATATTTTCATTAAACTGTCGTTATTTATGTTAAAAAAAGACTTTATACATGTACTAAAGAAGAATAACCTGGTTTTACCGATATCATATTAAAGTTATTTCACGATGCAAAATACCAGCATATGTTATGCCTCAGAAAGAGAAACAACACATTTCTATTCAAAATTCTTAAAGGAAAAGAAGGCTATTGACCAGTCTACGGAGCTAGGGTATTCTGTTTCTGCAAATCCCCATTACTGGGAGGTGCATGCTTCACTGTTGAAAGCAGAGGTCTGTGAACCATGTGTATGCTACATCACAAATACAATAACCTATACCGAGTTTCATTAAAAGCTACGTTCCTTGCTGTCATAGGGGACATCAACAGATGAATTAACTTAAAAAAAGCCCTAAAGAAGTGAGAAAATCAGAGAATTCACACTTAAATTCTTCCACCCACTAGTAAAATTCCTTTTCTTTCAGGAATCAGTTCTATAGTTTTCTCTCTGCTATTGAGATATGACTGCAGTAGATAAGAAAGGTAGTGGGAAAGAATAAAAATAACAAGATGATGTTTTCAAAACAAGAATCTGATCAGACTCAGAGAGTATAATTTTTCAGTGGCATTTCACATTTTTTCAAAATTTATACATTCCTACAGGAATCTATAGAAAGCTACTTTACATTTTATGGATAAATGTTCTGGTACAACTGCACCCTCTAACACCGTAAGAGGATTTAATGCAAAATCTAATCCATTTGCATAGCATCTGAAATGAACTAGCTTTCCCTTTAACCTTATGGTTTCACATTAGGAATAAAGAATATAAACACAAAAATTGCCACACTAGATCAAATAATTGGTTTTACCTTGTATGCAGCCTTTGACAGTTATCAATAGGAGATACTTCAAGAAAAAACACCGTACTTGCCAAAAGTCCTAAGTATTGAAACAGGCACTCACAGAGGAATGTTTTCCCAGTGCTCATTGATATGTGGCTGCCTTATACTCTAAGCATTCATATTTTTTCACCCAAATAAAAATCTACTTAATATAACTTTCTGTATTTTTACTCCTCATAGGAGTAAAAGGCTTAAGCCTTTTCTGAATACTATTGAATATTAGGATTTTTATAACGTGTTCTGTCTTCATGTAAGCCTCATTGCATTTTTTTCACATGGTGTTTGTACTTTTATTACAATAGAAGATAAGTACTAGTTCGGAGTTCCTCGTCTTTTTTAGCATCCTCTTTTTTGTTTCTTTCAATTGTGCTTGTTCTTATTCATCTCTTATCCAAGCTAACTGATCCCACTGTTTCTAATTTCTTCTCACATGGAAGTTTGCACTTATCTGTAACACTTTTTGCCCATTTCTGGAATTTTTCCATCAAAAACAAAGCCCTTCTGAGTCAGGAGGTAGAATTTATGTGGTCTAACTTGTCATCAAAGAGTTCTGTCTAGTTGAAATTGGTTATCTTGGTGTCATCTAGCCACTGGAGAGAGGGAGAGGCACTTAATGAGATGAAGGTATCCCATCCTAGGACAGGCATCTAAAATAGGTGGGCTGAATCATCCCCTGTAAATAACCCTTAAAAGAAGATGAGATGAGACTATCAGTTTCCACTGAATCACATGGAGCAACCAAAGGAAAGGAATAATAGCAATTTACACCAGTATATTACAAATATTCCAGCATTGCTTTTTTTCTTTTTCCTTTTACTTCCAACACTATCCCCATATATTTTTGATATTGCTGAATACAAGAGGAGATATTCGTTGACATGGCTATGACAGTATGCAGATCATTTCCTTCAGTAGTTGCCGAGTTAATTTTGAACTGAGAATACACGACTATTGCAAACCATCCTTTTGGCTATGTATAACCTTAATTCTTCAGGTAATGGTGTTCATCTCCTATTGGGCTACCAATTTACTTTGCATTGAAGGTTCCATTAGATATCTTGATAAACTCACACAGTCTCAGCCAGCATAAATAATCTGACACTCTTTATTAATCAGTAATTTCATTGTTCACCCCCTTTTATTTAATAAATGTATATAAAAGAGTAGATTTAATCAGACGCCATCCCACTATTCAAGTCTCATGTTTGCAGTTTACTCTATTTTATGCATGTACCTTTCTGTTTTTCAGACATAGACATAGTCCTAACCCTGAAAGAGCCCAAAGCTCTGATCAGCATGGAAGCTTGCATGGAACAAAAGTAAAATGTCCACAGAGGATCTGTAGTGTCTTTGTGGAAAGAAACATATTTTTCCCCACCCTAAACTCTCTTTCTGAAAGTAACCATGCTTTTTCTTCTACTTCCACACCTGCCAAGCTAGGTAAAAACCAATTTAAATCAAATACATAAAAGCAGTTAGGTACACTGGATCCCCTATACACCTAGGTCCCAAGGAAAGTAATGAGATCCTGTTATTTAGCAGTGTAGATTATGTAAACGGATCACGTGAAAAAGGAGACAGTCAACCTGCAATGGTGAAAGTTTTAGAAAATTTAGTAAATCTTCTACCACATGATATTATTAATTTACATATAAATTTATTTATAACTATATTTATTAGAATTCGGTTTTCTCAATGACAAAAAATCTCTGTGATCAGATGCAACTGTTTATTTTACACTGAAATACTGCAAACAAACTGTCAGCAGCTCTATAAGCAAAACAAAAACAAACAAAAGCAGAGTAGTAAGTAATAACTATTTTACTATTTAGATATAAATACTATATTCTTTCCCATGAAGGCTTGTCATTGCTGTGTAAATAAGTCACATTTCTGTTTCTCAAAGGATATCATATACTGAAATATGAATTTAATAACCAATCATAGACAGAATCATAAAGAAGAAATATGACTGGCAGACAGATGGTCTGGTCTAGAACTGGAGGCCTGTGTTCAGTTACTGGTGCTTCTATTTGTTCCATGTGTGGCACCAGCCAAGCCGTTTCATCTAGTCTATGCTTCAACTTTCCTGTTTACAACATGGAGAGAATGGAACCCTTCACTCCCACAAACCTCTCATTATACCCTTTAAAAGTGGCTGTAAGTTACTCAGATCCTAGACTGAGGATGTAAAAGTTCCTAAGAAATTTATTACACTCATCACAAAGGTAATTAATAATTTTATTATGATAGCCAACACAAGAAGATCTCTTTTTCCCTGTTTTGTCCAACATATAGATAAAAACACAGCTGCTTAGTAGTTTAACCATGAGCCAACTACAGTTAAGGGGTTGTTTTCCTCTTTTCATTCCTACCTGCACTTCCTTTTCTCTGTTTTCACCCTTTTTTGCTGTTTTTTCATTGCAGCTATTGAAAAAGAGTTGAAGTAAGGAATTTGTATTTTGGTCCTGAAGACAACAAGACTAGGTCAATGTTCTTTCTTCTGGTAAGAGCTTTAAAGCTTCTTCCCTTGCATTGAGGAAACTCAGCTTTGTAGTTCATGATGGATTTAAGAGTTGAAAAGTCATTACTGGAATTTGGGAAGCGCTACCTCCAGCATCTTTTACCAATACTGTCAAGTGTCTTTAATATGAACACTAAACCACCAAATTCAGCTAAGCATAATAAAAAAAACTTTATTGCTGGGTAGGAAACATCAGACTGATGGTCTTAAACAGCTTATCTGAGCACATGGATTGCTACAGCAAAGACTAACAGATCGGAATTGCAGCAAATAACTTCATTAGTTTCATGAAGGCAAGCATCACTGTAGCACAGCCCACATGTTGTATGACAATCTTCTATTTATTTGCATATGCACAAAAAAGATGTGTTTTTTGCATATTTGTCTCACTCAGTAATTCTGTGGATTCTAAAAGGATATCAATTGCAGTCTGAAAAGTGACTTGCCAGCTTGAAGAAAAAGTTCCTCTAATCCACCCTTGAAGTGGAACAAATACTAAGTTAAAGTACTTCTTCCTACTAATACTAATGCGTACTCTTTTTCTTTTCAGAGGTGTTTTAGCCAGGTTTAGCCTCATCCAGGCTGTCGTGGTTTGGGCTGGGCTGGCCACCAAACGAGTGACAGATGCTCTCTTTAACCTCTCTCCTTTCAAAGAGCATCTCCCTTCAGAGGAGAGGAGAGGAGAGAGAAGGAGAGAGAGAGAGAACTTACGGATTAAAAAAGAAACTAAACTACTTATTATTAATAATAAAAAACTAAACTACTAAATGTTAATGATAAAATAAGAAAAATAAAATATAATACTATCAAAAAGGAAATAATGAAATACATGCAATATATACAAAACCAGTATCAAGCTCCCAGGATGACAATCATGTCACCAGCTGGCACGGGGAAAGTCCCAGACTGGACTCAGCAATGGATGGTAACTGGATTCCGGATCTGGATTCAGGAATGCAGGGATCAGGATCAAAGGCAGATGAACAGACAGAGTCCTCCTTGGACGCCGGCCATTGACGAAAGAGCCTGACCCCTTTGACCTCTCAGCTTTTATACTGAGCATGATACAGATGGGATGGAATACCCTGGTGGTCAGTTTTGGGTCACCTGTCCTCTCCATTCCTCCACACAGGTGTGACCCCTTTACGCTCTTCTGCCGCCGGCCCTCCAAAGGGGCACATAGCAAAGTTGGCTGACCTTGGTTTTTGCAAGAGCCTCTCTGCATACAATCCCTTGGTATTAACTAGAAACATCACATATCTGCTAGAAGCGGACGTCTGAAAAACATGCCATTGATTTCAGAAAGTGCAGTTAGCTAGAAGAGGCTTAACTGAAAAGTAAAATTACTGAAAAGAAAATTGGTTTTGTTTTACCTCCAACTGGGACATAGGCAGATGAAGAACTGGAGGGCAGCACTATCTGTGACATTACACAGACATGTAGGAGATGTAGAGCTGGACAATGACTGCATAGAGCTGACATTAAGGACTACCATGTCTCAATACCTATATTTGCCTAATCTTAGCATTAAAAATGAAAGAAAAACTAACTTTCTGAACTCTGTAAGCAAGTTTTTTGTGATTACAGAAGAAGCTGCTCATCATTATTTTCAATGAAAAAACGAAAGATATTTATAGAAGCAATTACTGCAGCTTTCATATATTCTAACTTTTTTCTTCATTGTTGATCAGCTGTTAAAAGGTAGAAAATGTAAATATGGCATGGCCAGAATGCTCAATTCTCTTACTTTGGAAAGTAAGAGACATGTTATGAAGGGAATTTCATGTCTCTGAATAAGAATAGCTCCCTATGCATTTCCAAATGAGTAGATAGTTCTTTAATTTGGAACTCCAACATCCAGTTTCTGTAAGTCAAAGAACTTTTTAGTTTCAGAATATCACTTATGATAAAATCAATGTAATGTTGTCACAATGAGATAGTCCAAGAATTGAATAATTCTTGGGAAGCGGTAATATCTTTCATTAGACAGCTGGATAAATCAGGCAAGATTTCAAGCATACAAGTTCTTCAAATCTCGTTTCTTTTAAATGAATTGATTTTTTTTTTAATAGAAACAATACGTTAAATGCAATATTGTAATTTAAATGGAAGTAAGATAAAGGGAGTTGTAACAGAACCAAGAATTTAAAAAAAAAAAATAGCACATGCTAGATTTTAGCACATTTGGAGGCCACTACTTAAAGTTCTTTTGTGTATGTCATCTAAACAGCTAAGGTGCATAAAGCTCTTAGCTACAGTGAAAACCAATGAGAAATAATTGTATAAATTTTAAAAGATTGACTATATCTGACTTACTAAGCTCTTACTAGAGCTAGTGAAGACATTGATTCACAATTTCTATGAAGAAATTACATTTGAATTTTTATTTTGTCAATATCTGACAATAGTGGTGAGATTTCGGAAGAAAAAATGTTTGCTGACCATCATTCTCCAAAAGTAATTTTCTTCATTGCATCTGACCAGCTTTATCCGTTTGTGCAGAACATAGTGCATTTAGTGTTTTAGAAATTACACTTTCAATCATCATCAGTCCAATACAACATAATATTGAAGTTAAGTGCTGAAAAGTGTATAGCTGTCTATGAATTCTGGTGGGTAATTATGCAAGACAAACATTATACATTTGTATTAAATGGTATTTACCTTCCTTCCATCCAACATTTTTTCTGTTACAGAGGAGAGTCATGCTTTTAATTTGTAGCTCCTCACATTTTTACTATGCAAGCCAATGAAGCAATAAATTTGTTTGTAACGAAGGAATATTCCTGCCTATTGAAATTTTAATGATAGTGGCATCACAATACAGATTTAACCTCATAACTATGAAAGAGAACAGTAAAACCAAATTCATATACACTCTAACATATCCACAAAGAAAATACAGTTCTGAAAGGTACAAAATACTGTTAATCCTTTACTATGACTTTACCGATTAGTAGATTATTCACAGGTCATAAATTCACCATGTGTTCCAATAGATTGCTTATTAAATACTTCTGTCCAGATAACATTGTTTTAATACTTTTTTTTTGTATGAACTGTTTTAGAGAAAGAAGAACAATCTTTCTCATGTGCGAATGGGTCAGAAAGCAGATATGCGAACTAATAAAAAAAGAAGAAATCAGTTTAATGTCTCAACATAGTTTGAATCTATATGCTACCTTCTTCTCCACTATTGACACAGTGGCATTTACAGCCTAATTTCCCTAATTCATATTCATCTTGCCAGACTACCTTACCTTTCCTCCTATTTCTTAAATTTTCGAGGCTGTTAAAGAAAATATATTCCTCTTTATTAGTCTCTCTTTCTTTCTTTCTTACCAGCTCCTTCCTAAGTTCCCATTAAAACATAAGAGTTGTATCCAGGAACAGTAGCACTTGTACACACTTTTCCTTGTTACTCCAGTTGAAAACATATTACAAAGTGATGATGATGTTAAATTAAAATAATTACAGCTAAATAGTCTAAGTCAAATGATGAATATTTTGGACGTACAACAACAGTTTCTTTATCACTCTCTTCAGAGAGGGGTGAGAAATTGCCAGAGTTTAGATGGATTGATAAGAATACTATTCCAAGTAAAGCACTATGGGAGCAATACGAACTGGATATCAGAAGATTCTGATGAAGGATATTTTTATAAGGATTTTAATAGTGGGAAAATTAGCAGTTACTAATGCAATTTGTAGCCATCGTTAATACACACTGAACACTCATGACACAGTATTATATGTAAGCCTTGGCAAAAACTAAAGAATAGTACTATAATAGTTCAGTGTAGGTCACGTGCTATGCCAGAACTGAGGGTCATAACATTCACAGATAGGACTGACAAGCAGATTAAAGAGAAACTGACAGCAGAACTGAGACTTGCAACTAGGAAGGATACGGAATCATGTATTTAAAAGGTTCAGATAGGAAATTGAGAAACTAAGTCACCCAGCCTCTGTACTTCCCTACCAAAGAAATTCTCTACATCCTAGCTGTTTTATTATTGAACCTTTCAGCAAGTGATTTGCTCTCTTTACCTGTCAGCTGTTGCTCTATCTGCCTACTGTTGTGGACAGCCATTTAGAAAGTCCTTACTAAAACAAACACCTCGCTTTGATACAGTGAAAAATTCCAGAGAGAGAGAGTAAAGTGATAAATATTTAGTAATAAACAATAAAATTCTTCACATGCAAAATCAGACTGAAAAAGGAGGTCCAAAGATGGCTCTATTGTCTCTCAAAGTAGGACCAACTTCTGGAACATTTCCACTAGATTACCGAGTATTTAAACACATTTTCAAAAGTTAATTAAGAGCATTATTTCATACAGGTATAATGGTTTACAGGTAGCAAAAAACATTTTGTAGTATATCAAACTCTTAAGTAGTGAAAAGAAAAAAGAACATTTTTTCAAAATACAGAAACATAGTGTTTCAAATGATTCTCCATCTGACAACAATGAAATTGTTCTTTTACCTTGTAGTGGCTTAAAAATCTAAAATTCAACTAATTACAGACAGATGATTAATAGATTCATGGAATTAAAACTAAACTGGCTTGCTATAAACATCTAGTCTTCCTTCATGCATAATAGGCCCCAAAATTTCCAACCAATAATGCCTCTGATGAAGTAAATTATTCAGTTCAGCTTTACAGCTAGTCAGTTTAGGTTTTTACCTTAGATATAGATAAAACTGCTTTATTTTCAGCACCCTTTGAAGAAATAAGAGCTGCTTTCTATGGGATAGGTATCTATATATTCATTAAATGTTTTAATGAGCTGATTTAGATAAATGGATGAAAGGCAACAGCTTTGATCATAAAATACTATTTTACTCTTGGAAACCATCTCCTTCACTATAACCTTGAATTATATAGTTAAGGAATATCATTTTATAACATTTTATACTGTTAAGTTATAACAGTATCATCTTATACTGTTTATGTCTGAAATATTTGCACAACATCAAAATATTGCAAGAAATAAAACATTCAAAAAACTAAATTTCAGTTTAGCAGACTCATTTATTAGAATGTTTTGTGACAAAGATAAAAGATTAGTTTAATTTACAAAAATCCACTCCTGGAACGCATACTGTGATGTGCAGCATTACCATTCTATGGGAGAGCCTAAATGACATCTCTCACATTTCCTTGGATCTCAGCTGTACTAAGGTCTAATTTTTACCTCTGAAGAAATAAGAAGTCTGATGCTCCTGTCCATGCACCCCAACTATATCATTTAGGAATGCTTTAATTTAATCGAGGCAGTGGAAAAAACTCTGATTTTTACATAAGCCTGAACAAATCATAATACAGAGTATATTATGATAGTAAGGGACTTACTTAAACATATACTGAATACTTTCCATCACTCACAGACCTTAGCCCCTTGTATCTAAGGAATCTAAATTTAACCGAAGGGCTAGCTACAAAAAGTAATGTTTCCTTTTCACATACAATTTTCACATTCCATAATCATAGACAAAGAGCTGAAAATACAATTCCTATCCAAAATCTTTATGAACCATGTAGAAATAAAAAAACCTCCAGCATTATATATCATTCTGTCCAGTGCTCAACTACAAAACTTGCTATTTGGAGAAAAGATAGTAGGAATCATCAGACTAGATTCCAGTTGCATCTGAAACATTGCATATGAAATGAAATATTTTATTTGACAGGTCCCGTCACCAGTGTTACATGGCTATAACCATGGGGGCAAAGTCTATGATGGAAAGATCCAGATTTTGCTACTTATGTCATTCATCATGGAGTGATGCTTCTTGCATTATATTTCTCATATGTTAAATTGAAGTAAAAGTTAATTCTTTTGCCTGATGAACAAATAAGATGGAATAAACCATAAATACAAGAAAAAGTTTAAAGTTGTAAAAAACTGTATCACCAAGATCATCAAAGATTTGGCACAGTCCCAGATCATCCTAAGAATGGAACAAAATGTGTACAAAGCCAACATATACAAAGCAAATGAGTCCTAGAATAGCAGAAACTCACTAATCAAAAGATTTGCATAATAATCATCCATCTGTATGAAGCACCATATGGCAAACAAGACTGTAATTTCACTAAATATGTTTTCTAGGAGAAACATGTTGCTTGCATTTTCAACTAAGTAAAAAAACTCAAAACCTAGTCATAAATGGCTGATACACCCAAGTTGAGGGGAAACTTCTGATGTAAACATGAGGAAGACATGGAAGGCAGTGTGCCGCAATAATCACACATCTGAAAAACATATTTCACATGTGTAACAGAATTTATAAAAGAACAGTTGCAAGAAGAAGAAAAGCAGTGGGCTACTGGCAATGAATTGCATGTTCAAATCTTCATAAGATTTTTAAACATAAATGAATTCAAGCTAGTAATGTATCAAAACCCAAATTCCAGCTTAGCTTTTAAGAGTTACATCTGTACAAATAAAATGAACACTTCAATAATATTTTCTTACACACATTTGAAATAACAGAAAAGATAATCAAGATTACACATGCAGGGATAAGACCTAGAACTCTTGTATCTGTTTATGTATATTCTGAGGATATTAATATTGACAGCTTCTTCAGGAACAGAATCAAATTGTAGCATATCTATATAAACCACATACCATCTACCTATATTTAGATAGCTGTGCTTCACCAGAAATATGAGTCCACTGATTTTATAGTAAACAAGAATTTTAGCAAAGCAATACTTTCAATAAGGATTTTAGGAATGCTGTGGAACTGCACGTACACTGAGAGATTTCCTTGTTTTAACTACTAATGAGGCAGCTTTCTAGGAAAAGCATTGAAATAGACTACCCTAGTCATTATGATACATACATAAATCCATTGCTTGCCTTTTACAAATTCAGGGGCATAGAGAATTGTCAAATCAAGGAAGAAACCCTTTTTTGTGGGTATCTTTTTATAAATGTGGTAAGCGTGTTGAGGAGTCTCTTGCCTTTGAAGAAGAGGACAGGCAACTCTGGTTTTGTAGGTGTATATTCTTAGCTCTTTGGAGCTAGGTACATTGACAGAAGACCACTCAGTAAGAAGCTACAATAACAGTTAGGATTAATTTCAAGGAAGAAACGTGTTAGATCTCAAGCAATCTATGGAAGTAAATAAAAGTAAATAATAGAACAAGAAGGGAGAAAAAGGTGGCAGAAACCAGACCAAGTGATTGGAACTATATAGCACAAAGAAGTAGGATTATTTTATTAATCTAGACTTACATAATGAAATGTCTAACTGGAACTTGCATCAAAAGGAAGAAGTACCTTATGAAATGTCATTTTCATTTTTGGCAAAAGGAAGTCCAAAAAAACCACCTGAGAGTTTCTGCTGAGAACATGCTAATTTTTGCCTCCACTAATCGTGCTTTAACAATTGGAGAAAGTGTTTCCTGCATGAAAGACCCTGCTGTCAGCTGACCTCTGAAGCACTAGAAACTGCCACAGTCATTAAAACAAAAATAAATTGTAGAGATCTTTCCAAGTTAATCTAAAGAGATGTTACTGAGAACACAAGTAACCAAATTAGAACTCCATTTCATCTCTTTGGATGAAATCCTGTCCCACAAAGCCAGTAGGAATTAATAATTGTGATGGAATTAACCATTTAACTGAGAGTGTATGTAGATGGTGATGATCCAGTCTGCCGGACAGAAATGCTGCAGGTGGGCATCACCCTGGTGTATTTGTGCTTGGAGCTGACATGTTTGGTGAACCAAGAAAAGCAGTGCTGAAGAGCTTCTATTATTTATTGTTACTATTAGTTAAGGTTAGCCAGGAATAGAGATTCTAACAAACGCATTAAAAAACTTGGTACCTTGAGAAAAAATGAGTAAGCCTCAGACTGCTACTCACTTTGGCCAGTAATGATGTTCACTATTTACATAAAATTCAAGATTTTGGATTAATAGAATAGGTTACATGAGGAAAGCATTAATGTGAAAACTACTGTGGTTTATTGAAGCTGAAGAAATGAACTGATTTATAGAATAACTCACCTACTACATTGATCACAATTTCTGTAGATGCTGCTTGGGATGGGGAGGGGATTAAAAATACTAAAATATTTTTAATATAGTAAAGTTTCAAGAAGAGTATCCATATATATTCCTAAAAACCAATATTTAAAATCTCCTGAAGTATACATATGATTAATTCAAAATGCAAACATTGTGCAACTTCAGTAATTTTCTTTAATTTAAACTATTATCCAGTAAACTTTTGCATATTACTAGTGTCTAAGGTAATGTATACTAGTAGCATGGGTTTGAAACACTGGCATTCTTTTGATCTTTCATAACACTATGTTTTTAATTTTCAGAACTGGAGCACAGATTTTTAACCAGTTATTGGGGCCTACAGGTTCCATAAAAGTTCTCCAGTGTTAACCGTTTAAAGATTTCAAATGTAACGCTTCATGGGAACCTTAACATTCACAGCATTTATTTTACAGAAAAAACAAAAAAAAAAAAAAAAAAAGCATAAATGCAAGATACTAACGGGCTTACATAGACTAGAAATTTCACATATTAAACTTAAGATCCTCAGTCATATCCAGCACATGTAAAAGAAACGGCTTCAAGCTCCATATTTTTCTTAGGTATCTTACAGAACTGCTACTACTGCTTATACATCTTCATTAAAGAGAAGAGGTGGGTAAGATAATTAGTATTGGCTGGTAATCACAAAAAAATGCACATACAGGGCAGGTAGGGGTTCTATTTAAAGAAAGTCTCTTTACTGACAGTCTTCCAAACTTCATATATAGTTGTACATATCTATCATGTTCATTTTAATGAGCTCTACAAAAAGGTTACATTTTTGACCTCTGGAGCTCAAAGATCAAGTTATCACAGTTTTATTTCTTGTTAAAAAACTCTGGAATCTATTCATATCATGGGCATTATATGACCAATTGTTTTAATGAAAATTGGGCAAATACTGAAGTATGAGTCAAAGTGATGTGCTGCCTACAGCCCCAGTGTCCATAATTGATTCATCTTTAAATAATTACCATATCACCTATAACCCTGCCAAAGCATGTTTTAAGACTCAGGACTCCCTGGAGAGAACCATGTTTTATTACTAATTGGTGCTGAGAAGAGAAGATGGAAGGAGAAGGAGGCTAGTTTTAACTATACTTCTTTTTCAATGTTAGCATAGCAAGCAGGTAATTATTTCTTTTTATGCTGGTCTTCGGTGTTCCTATGTTTATTCAGTGCTCACCCATATGTAACTGGGTAGCAAGACTAACTGCAGGCTAGTACCAGGTCTCAAATGACAAAACTGCAAACTTTGCCTAATTTTAGCAGCTATGGTGCAGTAATTTCAGTTTGCACTTTGCTTTCTGAGCAGAGTTAATGAAGGTGAGGCACACACAGAACCTGAGGCAAAATATAAAAACCATGCAATTATTTCAGAAAGATGGCAGTAGCCATGCAGTAGCTCTGATTTTTTTTTTTTGTTTTGCTAAAGTACATAGAGCCATGCACATTCAGTAGTAGAACTATGATACTGAATGTCGTCTTCACAATATTAGAAAATGGAAGTTGAAATGGTTGGTAAAACAGTTGCAACAGGAATGAGTAGGGGAAAAAAGACCTGTCCAAGGGAAGGAGAATGACTTTGGGGTCACTATACCTGCCTACACTCACAAACCGTGTTCAGTTTCTGTTTCACCTACAGATTTTGTGTGTTATTGTTTGCATGTCTTATTTCTGTGACTCAGTTTTTGATCTGTCAAATGAGAATTAAAACCCGTATTTACTTCACTTCCCATTTTCCTCAGCTCTGGCATAATTCCATTTGAGAATATAGCAATGTGAAGAGCCTGGATATATTGTCTGATAGTGCAGATTACCTTTAAATGGTAGCTGTAAGAAGTATGGTCTTTGCTGTAACTTACAAAGAAACCCTAAAAGCACTTTGTAACAGTTTAAAAAGCTCAGTTTTGTGCCAAACAAAAATACCAGACGCTTCAGAAACTCATTAACCAAACCGCATTATTAAAAATACAATTAAATTTCACTCCTTTTGTCCAAGCTAGATGAGATGTGAACTCTCAGTGGCAATTACACCTCGTTGTTGGTATGGGACCTTGAATTTAAAGCAGATGGTGGGTTTTGACCCAGATCTAGAAACGTTATATTCCTCATCTCACTGGACTGACTCACTAGCATCATTTACAGTGCTGCTGCTAGTAGAGGTCTTGGCTATGTATGTCTACATCACCCTGTGAGCCTGCAACAACAGTCTTAGGAGCAGCCTGAAGACATTCACTGAGAATGGTGAGTCATGCATATGGATGTGCTCAGTAGCTGGGTACCTTATTATGCATACCCATATAGGCTGTCTGAGGGTTATCATAGGGATTAATATGCTAATCTGACTGATCACAACTGTTCCTAAAAGCAATACAAACAGAATTAGTTGTCTTCTGCTACTGGAACAGGCAATATGACTCTTTCATAATTATTAAAATTTAAAGTTAAAAAGAATTGTTAGCATATCTACTGTGACTACCAGTACTGCAGTGGCTCAATTTTTGTTGTTAATTAGCTGCGTTGAGTCAAATAACTTCTATGTAGTTGAAGTAACCAATATTCATTTTAAAATAACAGGTAGTTCACTATTTCTCTTGATAATTTGTTCCAATGGTCACTCTCTAACTGCCTTTTCACAATCATTCTTTGCTATTTTGCCCATCATTGACATATTTTACTAGCACTGACAAATCACAAAAATATTTAATAAAATGAAGCCTTGTATTAATAACTGCAAAAGGAAACATCTCAATTCAAGTATAATTTTCCAATGACTTTCTGAAATTTGTTCAGTCAGTTCTTGGTCCATATAACACATGTATAATCATAGAATCATTTAGGTTGGGAAAGACCCTTAAGATCATCAAGTCCAACTGTTAACGTAACACTGCCAAGTCCACCACTAAATCATGTCCCTAAGTGCCACATCTACCCGTCTTTTCAATACCTCCAGGGATGGTGACTCAGCCACTTCCCTGGGCAGCCTGTTCCAATACTTGACAACCCTTTCAGTGAAGAAATTTTTTCTAATATCCAATCTAAACCTCCCCTGGCGCAACTCAAGGCCATTTCCTCTTGTCCTATTACTTGCTACTCGGGAAAACAGACCAACAGCCACCTCGCTACAACCTCATTTCAGGTAGTTGTAGAGAGCGATAATGCTATCTTTTAAAACAGAAAGTTCTGTTAAATACATTGTAAAAAATCATAAGTATGTTAAATCTACATAATCATCTTTATCACCAAACCTTATATCCCTGCCTTGCTGGGGGCAGTAAGGGAAAAACAATAAAGAATGTGTCATACCTATTCATTTGTACTGTCAAATGGGACCCTACAAGGCACAGGGAACTCACATAGCTGAGAAAATCACTGCTAACAAAAGTTCTTGAGCTTGTATGCATGAACTGTATGCACATTATAGTGAAAGCCACATTTAACTCTCCCTTAAAAGCAGTATTTCTCAGAGACATTGGAATAAAAGACTATTTGATATATAATATTCAAAAATAATAGATTCAAATATGACAGCATGACTTTCAACATAACAGTGTTTTCATAAAGATAATTACAGTAGATCTAGTAACTCCCTGGGACCTTGCATAATTTTAAATTCTTTTTTAGTTACCTCTTTTATTAGGAATGAAAACTATCAGACCATTTTTCTATTATATTTATGGGATATTATCGAACACTGTGCTTATAAAGACATTTTACCATTTCTACTGTACATTTGCAACTACCAGGCTTCCACTTCTAACCAATACAGACACAACAAAATTTTAGAAACTGGGAGAGAAAAATATTATGTTGGGTGTATTTAAAAAAGCAAAAATCCTTTCTTACTTTCCAGAATCCATTCTATGTCTAGTGGAGGCAGAAAAATAGATACAGACCTTTTAATACTAATGAGAAAACTGCTGTTGTGAGAAGAGCAACAATGCTAAGCAAGAGAATTATATAAACAGTAAAAAGACCAGAAATAGCACTGTAACTGTAAAGCATGCCATTGATTTTGAGGTAACAAAGGAGATCAGTTAAAACTGGAAATAATTTGTGGCTGTGGATGTCCTCTATACAGGTACACAGCTGTCCTGGTTTGAGGTAAAACAGAACCAACTTTCTGTTCAGTAATTTTACTTTTCAGCTAAGCCTCTTCTAACTAACTGAACTCTCTGAAAGTAACAGCATATTTTTTCAACATTAGTCCGCTTCCAGAGTGGTAAAACCTGATTATTTGTAATTTATGTCAAGGAATGGTATGCAGAGAAGCTCTTGCTTGTACTTATTCCCATAACAACCAAGGTCAGCCAACTTTGCTATGTGCCCCCTTGGAGGGCCGGAGGCAGATGAGCGTAGAGGAGTCGTACCTGCGGGAAGGAGCAGACAGGACAGGTGACCCCAAACTGACCCACAGGGTATTCCATCCCATCTCTATCATGCTCAATATAAAAACTGAGGGATCAAAGGGTCAGGCCTCTTTCTTCAATGACTGGCGTCCAAGGAGGAGTCTGTTCGTCTGCCTTTGATCCTGATCCATGCATTCCTGAATCTAGATCCGGAATCCAGTTCCTGTCCGTCGCTGAGTCCAGTCTGGGACTTTCCCAGTGTCTGCTGATGATGTGATTGTCATTCTGGGAGCTTGATACTAGTTTTGTATGTATTGTATACAGTTCATTATTTTCTCTTTATTATTTTATTAATATTTTCATTACAGTAGTTCAGTTTCTTTTTAAAATCATCTCTTCTCTCTCTCATCCTTCTCTCCCTGAAGGGAGATGGTGTCCCTTCTCTGAAGGGGAGAGAAGTAAAAGAGAGCATCTGTCATTCATTTTAGTGGCCAGCCCACCCCAAATCATGACGATAGCACATGCCTTCTATGACAAAGTAACCTGTTTGGTCGATGTGGGACGAGTGGTGGACATTGTCTGCCTGGATTTCTCCAAGGCTTTCGACACAGCCTCCTCCTAGAGAAACTGTTGAGTCTAGAAAAGTGGTCTGTGTGGCGGGTTGGGAAGTGGCTGACAGACCGTGCCCAGTTGTTGGTGGTAAATAGCTCCTTTTCAGACTGGCAGCCTCTCACAAGTGGGTTCCCTCAAGGATTGATATTGGCCCAATGCTGTTTAATATCTTCATAAGTGATCTGGATGATGGGATCAAGTGTACCCTGATGAAGCTTGCTGATGATACCAAACTGAGTGGGGAAGTGGGCACTTCAGAAGGGAAAGCCACACTGCAGGAAGACCTGCACAGCTGGAAGAATGGGCTAACAATAACCTTATGAAGTTCAACAAGGACAAGTGTAAGGTCTTGCACCTGGGAAAACATAATCCAGGAGTGCACCTCAGGCTGGGATGTACCTGGCTGGGGAGCAGCTCTGTGGAAAGCGACCTGGGAGTCCTGGTAGACAACAAGCTCAGTATGAGTGAAGACTGTGCTGCTGCAGCAAAGAAAGCCAACAGGATGCTGGGTTGCATCAACAAGGGCATCACCAGCAGAGATAAAGAAGTCATGATTACGCCACTCTATTCAGAGCCTGTCAGTCCACACCTGGAATACCATGTTCAGTTTTGGTCCCCGCTATACAGAAACGATGTGGACAGGCTGGAGAGGGCCCAGAGAGGGGCCACCAAGATGACCAAGGACTGGGAAGCCTGCCATATGAGGAAAGGCTGAGAGAACTGGGTTTGTTCAGCCTTGAGAAAAGAAGGCTTAAGGGAGACCTTATCACCAGGTTCCAGCATTTAAAGGGTGGCTACAAAGAAGATGGAGACTCCCTCTTTACAAGGAGTCACATGGAAAAGACAAGGGATAATGGGTACAAGTTAGTTCAGGGGAGATTCCAATTAGACACAAAAGGAAAATTCTTCACAATGAGAACAATCAGCCATTGGAATAATCTCCCCAGGGAAGTGGTGGATTCCACAGCATTGGACACTCTTTAAGATTCAGCTGGACAGGGTGCTAGGCCATCTTGTCTGGACTGTGCTTTTGCCAGGAAAGGTTGGATCAGATGATCCTTGAGCTCCCTTCCAACCTGGTATTCTATGATTCTATGGTGCTATGTACACAGTAGAGTTCCTCATGATAATACTAATTAAACTGAAATCAGCCTCAGGAAGTAATATAAAGTTGGGATCCCATTCAAAATCCAACACTTCACTGGCTAGTTTCCTACCCACAGCAGAGGAATTGGTCATCACATGGGTCCAGGAATAATTACAGCAGCAGATGCACACTCCTGAAGTGTCACAGTTCTACTTACTCTGCCTTTGCTCAGGACTTTTATTAGCTGCTACTATCACAAGATTGATTTACTCCCTCTAAGCAAAGCACATGGTTGTGTCTGCTTTAACAAACATATTTTTAAGGAATATCTTTCTTTAGGGAAGATTTTTGCTAGAGGGAAAAAAAAAATATTACCAAGGAAGTAAAATGAAATAAGGTGTGAGGATTTGGAAAGTTCTTTAAGTCTAAATTCTTCTTATCTACTCTATAGCACTAATATCTTAGAGAAATTTTACATTAAACCTAAGTCAAAGTTTTGGATATTTTATTGTGTACCTGTGAAAAATGGAGTCTTGTGTGTGTTTCTTAACTCCCAGTTCAGGGCAGTATCTGTTAACCAATTGATTCTTGTGCATGTGCTGAAGTACCGGTGTAACTATTAAAGTCAATAGATCTCAGTCAGGTCTAAGTGCATCACTGATTTCTCTATATAAAGGCCTATAATTGGAATATATATTTGTAGATTTAAAGAAAGATTGAAGAGTCAAGATCAAAGGCCAAATCCAACCTAGATATTCACTATGGTAGAACAGTTTTCTGCTTGCTATTTTCTCTAGCCAGCAATGTGAGAGTGAGGTGGCCAAGGTTTGTTTCCTCAGCCCAAGCAACAAGATACTCATTTACAACTGATAAATTCTGGCATAAATCCAGATAGAGACTGAATTTATACTCAAGACTGATAAAGAAAGGCTTGGCTTTCTGACCTCAATAAAAGCTGGTACATCTGAAAACTTCTCCAGTTTTTCCAACTGCACAAATTGGTCTATTCAAAATAGTACTTTACAACCCCATCTCATCAATGTCAGTGTTGTCATTTGTCCATTCTGTTACCATATCCATGAAAGCTGAAAGCCAGCTCCCAAATCAAAGACCTTTCATGGTCCTTAAATAGTGTTCCTGCATAATGATTCATAAAATAGAAAATTATCTGCTTAACTGACAGGTTAGTTACTTTGTCTTTCAGATACTAATCTAGCAGAGAAACTGTTTCAACATGCAAAGTGTAACATTCCTATACATTCCAAAAACTGCAAGCAAGCAACCAAGAGAAAATAAAAATATAAAGAAGATAAAAAGAAGATATGCTTTTCATCTAAAGAACACTTAACAAATGACAGATACTTTCCCATGTTTCATTCAGAGAAAAAAGCATTAATAGACACTCAACAACAAAAATTTGACATTTGTCTAATATGCCTTGAATATGCCTGCTACTCCTAGTTTTCTGGTCAGTTCTGATGAGATCACCACATTTTGCTTTCGTGAAATGGAAGAATGACACTCTGTCTTATGCAAAGAGCTTTCTGATGTGCTGATGAGAAGTACTATACACTAATTAGGTATTTATGAAGTTTCCACTGCTTGTGCTTTCCAGAAGAACTATACCTTATTCTACCCTGTTTGCTTAAAAAATGCTCTATCTTCCACCAATGTTTAAAGGCCTTCTGGCCAGTACGAAGTGCAGCTATGACAAATATCAACTTACTTTCTATCCATGTTATTTTTCTCTAAGCACATCTCTATCCTTTTTCTTTAATTTCAGTTTTGCTGCTGGCTTTCTCAGAAAACATCCTCTTCAAAATCTGGGGCAAACAATACTCACATAACAGAAGCAGCTTCACAGCCACCAAGTAAGAATTGGCAAAAGCAGGTTGAAAAAAGCTTCTAAACTTTAAAACAGGATTATTTATAATTACATGTACAGGATCATATTCAGAACAAACCAGGATTTTCAAACTGACAGTATGCCTTTCTCTTTACCTCAGCTTCCTGTTAGTAATGTGGTGGTTGTAAGAGTCAACTGTTTCCAAGAGATCTTGTGTGGTGGTGTTCTTGAAACATGAGAATGAACTGAAGACCTGTTTAATTCAGTTTCTGTTCCCTTCCAACAGTTATTCCTAGATCCTTCAGAGAAGGGTACCTGAAACTCCATCGTAGTAAACCATTAAATAGATTGTTCACAGATAAATTTCCTTCTTAATCTAATCCATCAGCTGGTGACTGGCTGTAATGTAACTCTCAATGTAATTTAATTAAAAACTCAATGTAACTGTAATGTACTGTCAATTTAACTGCAAATAACGAATGTAACTGCAAATATCCTTATTATTCATATAACTGCCTCAACTTCCTGAATACAGCTAAGCTTTAGAATTTGGGTTATATTTCATGGAATGCATTCTTTAGACAACTATTCTCTGGTCTGGACCAAAACAAATATCAAAGAGTATATCCTTTCAGCAAAACAAAATTATTTCATTCAGTTCTACTACTACCCCTTTGCTTTACTACCCTCATCAGAAGAAAAATGGAATTATAACATCTTATATCCATAATAGGAACTGGTACTATGTATCCTAATAGTTATCTGCGTCTTAAACTAAAGAGTCCCCAACTTTGCAGTCTCCTCTTATGTGGAAGTCTAACCAGGTTTGCTTCTGTTTCCTTAAATTCTTTTTAAGCTGGAGAAAGCTAATGTTCAGAGGCAGAACATACCTTTGATTCACACATTTCTATACTTGTTCATAGTATTTTTTCTAACCCAGTCTTATTGGATATTTTAGTGCTCTTTGAAATTAATTTCACATTTTCAGTGAAAACTCAACATTAGGACTTCTTTTAATTCGATAAAAGATACCTGAGACCAAATAATTATTAATTCTAATTTGTATTAGCTTTATTGTTGAACACATCTTATTGATCATTTGGCAATTATCAATCATTCCTCCTAGATTCGCTGGGAGCCTCTGACTCCTCAAAACTTTCTTTACGTATAACTAAGCTAAATAACATTATGTCATTTTTAAGTATTGCTACTTGATTGTTCATGTCCTTTATTGGATTTTAAAATCCTTAGGCATTTCCCTACAAGTCTTTTGAAAATTAAAAATGGCCAAATTTTCCTTACTCTTTTATTCTCATTCGCCATTGTAAAGAAATACATTTTAACTGATAGCCAACACTGTTGAAGTTCCTCCAAAAGGATATTCTAAAAAGCCTTCAAAAATCTTGGAAGTTTGACTCCAATTAATGTTTATGGAGTACTTTGGAACGATAATCTTTCTTGAGAACAGACACACCTATCTTTTAATTCAATGTCTTAATTCAATGTCACCACAGAATCATTAAGGTTGAAAACTCTCAAGATCATCTAGTCCAACCCCCTTGCCAGCTAGGTTGTCCAGGATCATCTCAAATTGGTTCTCAAATATCTCCACAAACAGAGACTCCACAAACTCTCTGGGCAACCTGGTCCAGTGTTTGACCACCCATACAGTAAAAAAATGTTTTCTTGTCTTTCCACCAACATTTAAATAGCATCTTCATTAAATGCAAGTTCCATATTGAAAATAATTTTCTAATTAAAAAAAAAAAAAAACAACAAAACCAACACAAAAAATAAAAATGGAGATATACAAGCTAAGATTAATCTCAGCATTATCTTGGTACAGAATTCAATAATTTTTGGATTGAAAGTATTTTCGAACCTACTGGATCTATTTTTTCTGTTTTCTAAGCATTCTCATCCAGTTATTCTACAAGTCTAAACTGTCTCCACTGGGAGACTTAATGTTCCTATGTTTGTATACAGAGTTCATTGTTTCAAGTGCTCTGCAAGTCAGATTAATTAAAATATTCATTTTGTTTATTTCACTGCTGCTGAATCAAGGCAGACCTATATCTTGTAAGAATATAAGTGCTTTACATTTCTACTTTTAAAGCACATTCTGCACAAAGTAGTTGATTTTCCTCATAGGGACCAATTATAAAATATGAAAGAAAATGACATTTATTCACTGATATTGCACCTTTACAAAGGCCAGCAGAAACAGTAACAAAGGAAAGATACTTATTACTTATTTTTTGCTCCTTGCAGAAGTTGATAATGATACATATATTCATAATGTTTTTGTTAGAACACTGATACACATTGGAGAACTGTTCATTTAAATCTGTTCCTTTCCTCTCTGTAACCTAGTTGCGAAGAGTGACCAGAGAGTCTTAGATCTTCTTCAGCTTGGTTTTCCATTCTTTACTCTTTTGCTTTCATGGCTGAAAAGAGGAACAATAACCTTGCTGTTGCTGAACTGTTCCTGTTCCTGACAGGTGATGTAAGGAAGAAATTTTTTTACAATGAGGGTGGTGAAACACTGGAACAGGTTGCCCAGAGAAGTGGTAGATGGCCCATCCCTGGAAACGTTCAAGGTCAGGCTGGACAGGGCTCTGAGCAACCTGGTCTAGTTGAGGATGTCGCTGCTCATGGCAGGGGGGTTGGACTAGATGACCCTTCCAACCCAAACCATTCTATGATTCTGTGATTCTATGATTATTATATTAATATGCTCAGTGTGGCTGGTGAGAAATTCTATTTTGTGATGAGGAAACTGAGGCACAAATGGTACAGCAATTTGCAGAAGAGTATGCAATAACCTTTGGCAGGTATATAAACCACGGATCTCCTCACTCCTCTTACAAGACAATCATTCTAAACACATTCGTTCGACCGTGTACGTTAGACACCCTTAGCATAACTTTCCAATTCAATGGAGCAGAAAAAAAAAAAAGCCTAATATTTATTTTGATAGATTTTTATAAAAAAAGAAGTGATTCAGAGGCAGAAACTGCGGGCAAATTGGATTCTTGCTAAAAGAGAATGGTATTATTTCAAATGCTCATTTTCTAAGTAACTGAAATAATTAAAAGTCTGTGTTAATTCCACATTGCAAAATACATTCTATTTTAAATTTATTATTTTGTGGGGTTTTTTTACATTTTTCTTTATAGTCAATTCACATTTTTAAATTTATGTTCCCTTAGGGTAAGCTGTATTATTTTAAGGCATTATTACAGAGAAAGTTGCTGCCTATTTTTTTTTAGCTAATGTTGCAGGGAAAAAATCAGTCTACAAAGAATAAAAAAAGTTTCAGTATATCTCTTAACGTTCTTTAAATCTGTTTTTTTTCCATCTTTGCTTTTCTCATCTTTTTTGTATTCCTGGTTATTATACTGTACCATGCCATGCACATGCTTCTTTCCTTTAATTACTTCTTGTACTTACTTGTTCATCCACACTTTACTGCCTGTTGCTAAGCAACATGCATAACATTAGGACATACATTCATTTATCTTTGAACATGTTCTACTTCTTATTTGTGTCATTCTTTTCCAATACTTTATCCCATTCAGTGTTGCTGTATATTTCCACATTTTTTCACACCTTGTTCAGAGTAACTTGCCTAAGAATATCTATACAATTTTTAAAATAACTCCTAAACAGCCAATATAGTTTTAATACTCAATGTTGATGCTCTTTTTTCATTTTTATCTATATTTAATGAAAAAAAGAAGATACAGAAAATATTCTGTATGAAGAAACGTATCTGCTAACTTGGGCAGAGGTACGAAGTCAAGAACAGGAGAGAGAGAAAGGCTACCAAAAAATGGACCTGCAGGAAGGGCAAAAAATGACAGGAGTTAACATCTAAGATGGACCTTGTTTCATAAACATGATGGAGTCTTGGAGGTAGAGAAAAGTGTAAATTTGATGTGGTTAGGACACAGGAGTAAATGTAGGACTTTAAATGCAGAATGTCTTGGATAAAGCAATTACTTCAGCAATTAGGAAACAGAAGGCTTTGGTCTTGTATGTTTCTTAAAAGCTACACAGAATAGCAAACAGGTTAACTTTAGTAAATTTTCTCTGAAAAATTTTCAAGACTTACTATACAGACATCACAAGTGTCTACTTTTAAGGGTCCATATTAACATTAAAAATTGAAAAAGCTTGGTTATAAACTATTATAGAGTATGAAAGAAATTCAACCACCCGCCATCCTTCAGCCTCCTCTAACTCTATTAATTTTTGTTCTCTTACATTCTTTCAGAGTCATGGAATATTTTAATAAGTTCTCTTCAAAAAGCCAGACAGGCTTATGGCAAGGTAGAAAGGGGTTAATAATGTCCTAAGGAATTAGCCTTGCCAAGTAACAGATGCTGTCAGCATCAATCCAATTTTCTCTTTTAGAAAAAAAATTACTTGGAGGAGAAGAAACAAGATGTTTAATGAGTAGAGAAATAATGAATCTAGCCTTCTGTAGATTTTCTTCATCTACCTACCAGAATAACCTGATTCCTCAGTGACTTCTCACTTTACAATACTTCCAATTCATGCTTCTCACCCTTTTCCTTTTCCTTGTTGTTTGGCTGAGTAAGAGACAGTACATGCCACAACTGACTGAAGCTTTATGTATGTTTGAAAACTAAATGTATGTAAGAAATGAGTAAATACAGGCTTAACAGATAACCTGCTTCTATTTCTCAGAATGAATAAATAGCATGTTTTCTGCCTCAGCTGGAAAACAACACATATTAAGTTCTAGAAACTTAGGATGCTTTAGATTTCTATTTGTCTCCAGTTTGGTTGAAATTGGTCAGTGTATTAAAAATAATTAAGGCAGGTAGACAAAAAGTGTAAATGCGTAAGACTTGCTTCCCTAGAAAACCAGAATGGTATATGATGAAATAAAAACCAGAGGTAGTATTGATCAAAAGTCACCACATAGAATGAAAAGTCAAGGTGTGTCCCTACTCCAGAGGAGGCAGCATGTTGTAATTCGCTTCAGCTACACATTCTTAAGTCTTTCTTCTACATGTCAGCACATACATGATCCCTTCAAAAGGCCTCTAACTTTGCACTGAACTACACAATCCTGACCTCTTAAATCAAAACTATACTCAAGCACTGACAAAAGTATTCTGTACCCCTCTGTGAAAGTATGCAAATGACACCATCAGCAAGTAATGCACAAGATGTGTGTTTCCTAAATGGCAGTTATACATGTCAGTCTTGAATCACTGTTTTGACATAAAGAAAGCTTTATTCTTTGCCATGGAACTTTGCCTTCATCTAGTTTTCTCATTTACTCCAAGAATCTTGTTCCATTTTATACATGTCTTCAGAGGACTAAGAAACATTAAAAGGGGTGAGGAGGAAGGGAGGAGAAATCAACAGTTCGATCAATGTAACAATTTCTCCTAAGATTTTCTTTAATGTATGATATCATTTATACACGAGCATGATTTAGTCCATGTCCATGGTCTACTGATTGCCCTACCTTCCCCAAGTTTTCAATGAATCTATAATGTCAACAAACTTTAACTAAAGCATTCTACTTTCCACATCTTAAATGTTAGGCCTCTGGCACGTACTAAAAAAGCACAGATGTAAGGGGTTTTTTTACTTTTTTCTCTGCAATCTGTTTAAATAGGAATCTCTTCGTTCACACAATTATTCATTGTTTCACTTTGGCTTTTGCCAGCTTCTCTCTTCTGCTGTATTTGAGGATGACATCTCAAACCAAAATAAGCGTGTACTTTTCTTCATTGTTATTCCCTGCAAAGCAGGCCCTGCATATACTGACCACCAAACACTTCCTAGACCACCAGGAACCATTGGCAGCACCAGCCTCAGCAAAGCAGGCAACCAGATCAGAGATCCCATACCAATCTGGTCACCAAAGGTAAATCAGTTCTTCCTGGTTGTGGCTGGACATCTGCCAGCATGCTGGATTTTCCTGAAGTTTCAGAAGGTTAAACCAATTTAACCTGAATGACCCTAAAGACTATCAAGAATGCTTCGTGACTCCTCATTAAAGCTGCAGTAGTAGATAATAGTTCCTTTAACATCTAAAAGGCCTCCTACAATCAAGACACAAGACTATGAAAGAGTTCACATGAAACTAGGAGGCTGTATATGGTACCTTATTACATTGCAAGGTCATGCAGATTTTAAAATAGAATAACATTATATTCATTAAATAAGCAGCAAATGTATATATGTGCCTCTGTAGGCTACGTTATACACTCAGTTCAGCAAGATAACATTTCAGTTCGTGCTAGTGAAAAAATCCTAATCATGTTTCACAAACAGATTAAAAACTTTTTATAATTTTTTATGGGATTGTCACCAGATCTCTTGACATTATTAATTGAGTTCTGGACTTAAATTAGCATTTGTTGCTACCAAAAACTATATTAATTGAAGAACAGAAAGAAGTTATTTCCAACTTCTGTGTAGGTACTTAGGTTTTCCAGTGAAAGTATAAAACAGTATAAAACAATATAAAAGACAAAAATGTCCAAACTACTACAACCCATTACTATGGAGAACAGTTAACATGTAAGAACAGTACTTTCCAAACCCATTAAATTCTAACTACTGCTCAGGGGAAATCAATGATCTCTGAACACCAATATTAGTCACTTGACTTCAGAAGCTATAGTCGCTAAAATTCATACCCTCCTCAGTTATCTTTAGGCATGTATGTGAGGTATGGCCATTGTTTACTTCCTTCTAAACAAAGGACATTAGCAAATGCAAACAGAAATTCACTACCAGAAGCAGCTGACTATGAAAAGCTTCCAGTCCCAAACAGCCAGGGTTTAAAAAATATGAAAAACAGAGGAATGAGTCTGTAAAACAGAATGGCTGTGCTATATACATATATGAAAATATGCATAAGACACAGTTACTAAAATCAGTCTTCAGAAAAAAGAACAACATTAAGGTGAGGGCCAGAGAACAAATTAGTTAATTACAGTCTTGTTAATTAAATGCATCGGTGACTCCTTACTGACCTTGTTTTAAATAGATGACTCCAGACAAGTCTCTGTTTGAACTGTTTATGAAGCACAGTTTGTCAGCATGAAAAAGTTAGGCTGAAGCATTTATTAACCTTCCAACATAAGAAGCCAGGAGGAAAAGAGTAAATACTTGATATAATTCCTTCCAATAAAACTTGACATGCCCTTTAAAATTACACTAAAATGTTTAATTTTTTCCAGAATTAATATTTTTCACTATAGAATCAATATAAGGAAAAAATTATTAGGTCCTTAAATTGGAATAACACTCATGCTCAAAAATTCTAGTCACAGCATATTATGTATATTTATGCATAAGCAGAAGACAATGCCACTATGTATTTATATTCACTAAATTAGGTAAAGAATTAATATTGCATTTGGCATTGTAGTGCATATACCATATTAGTGTTACTCATGGGAGAAAAACCCAGCAGATAAAGACCAATAGAAGGAAGAAGAGAATTTGCTGCCAAGTTTGCAATTTAGATGTGTAAGACAAACAGCTTAGTATTTATTAGATGAAGCAAGAGACACTGTCAGTTACCGCAGACAAGATGAATCAAAACTATCTGTCAAGAAAACAAGGATTGTTCATTTCCTAAAAATATTTTATTCCAAAAGAGATTACCAGAACTAGAACTTTATAATCAGGGGACAAAGACACAGATGTAAAACACTGCAGACAGGCTGAGTAGGAATATACTAAAAAAAATAAAATCCTTAATACAAGGTAGTTATAAAAGGATCATTATTTTTGCTTTGCTAAATGCACCTACCAGTTAAATTGTAGAGATCATAGGTATTTCTCAAAAGTAAAACTGCATTCTAAGTATGGAATTTGGCTTACTTTCAGCAAAGACTCATAACTAGCTTGGAGAATAAGACTTCAAATCATGAAGGACTTGAAATAATTTCTTTACCTGTTTCTGTAGGCAATTCACAGCAATATGGAGTGACGGGTTACCCTGATCAGAAGTTCTTAATTTGTTTCCCTATGCTTTTTTGAGCTTAAGAAATGTGACTTCTGCATGTGTCTGAGCAACCCGAGGAATGTACTCTCCTGCTTTCAAAGTGAATACGTATGCTGATGCCTTCTACTTACGTAACTCTGACAGCAGGATTTCAATAGGTAGTCAATCAAGTAATTGATTGAAACATCATAACCCAGAAAAAGTTTGGTTTTGTTGAAATCGGTTTGCAGTTCCCAAACCAATTCTTTCATAATTCCTACAAGATTCAAATGTTTAATCAAACTCTGTAAAGAAAACACCTTTAACTGGTTTAAGAGACTCCACAGTGGATAAAAACCACAACCTTATCTAGCTAGGAAGTCTTGGTGAATTATAGATTGTTAGCAGAAATTTGGAATTGGGGAAGGAAAAGAGGAAGGCAATCTCTGCTTCTGAGCTAACCAACAGCCTGCACATCAGCAATGTGTATTAAAGCTCTAAAGCCTATCGGTACTTGATTATTAATTTGAGGAAAACATCTTGAAAGGGAAACAACCATGATCTAAATTGTTGAATGATTTCTCAGACATTTAGTGCTTGTTAAACACACATAATTATTGGGAGTAGATTGAATACACCTGTGATATTCATACAGCATATATATGGCATTTCCCATATCAAGATGGAAAGATTATGTCATGCCAAGTAGTCCTAACAGAGGACATAGAGCATTGGTGGTACATCAGATTTTGACAAAAGGCTCTTCTGCTCATTTTGTCTTGTTAATATCTGTCTGGATCCAAATATAGATAATAATGAGAAGAGGTCACATCAGGTTACTCAGATGCCATATCATGTGATGATAGAATTGGAAACTTAAACCTTCAACAGCCTTGGCTAGACTGTGAATATAAATAAATAAAAAGAATTGATTTAGAAGAGCCTATGTTCAATGCAGAGGATGCCATTACAGCTGTTGTACAATTCTAGGATACAGAACCTGGACAGGACAGTTCCTGGTTGAAATGGAACTATGAGTTTCATATGGGAAATTAATAGTTTGAACTATTGAAAAGTTTCTAAAAAGTATGACGTGATTCCTAGGAAAAAGAACGTTGTTCTACAGACACATGGGAATAACATCAGCATATCTGACAAATAAACAATTTCCTCCCCCATTACCTGCCTATCACAGTGGGCATCAACAGGTGTTCCAAATAAAGAATAATTATGGAGCAGTTCACTCACTAACAAGTGTTTCGCCTATTCCTAGTTAATAACCAACATAGACAAATAAAGACAGACATGAAAAAAACCCTGTGAATTCATAGGGATGGGGTGGGATGGGACGAAAGAATTAGAAATTATAGGACTTCATGAGTGTAGAAACCAAAGACCAATGGGGTGAGAAATTGCCATGTAAGATCTTTTTTGCACAGGAAAAGAGAATTTAGTATGAATCAATTACTTTTCCTACAACTTCTACAGTACACAAACACAGAGTAAAGAAATCCGAAGCCACAATTTCTGGTCACATCTGAAAGAAGGAAATCTAGAGTGGGGCAATTAGGGCCTTTTTCACAGAAAGCTCTTTTCAAACAAAATAATAACATAAGAGGGTATGTTTCTCCAGAATATGTGGCAGGTAAGTACTGCAAGTACTCAAGGATGATATTAACAAAGGATCCTAAATGGCCAGCATTTTATTTGGAATATCTAAAAATTGTTCACAACGACAGGAAATGGAATCCTCTTGACACCACTGAATCAATGGATTGAATAGAGCTTTCTCTGTACCAGCTGCCTGGGAATTACACTGAAGTTCTACATGAAAGCCACATGTGCTTTTTCTTACGTTTAGAAGCATTGTAAGAGAAAAAGCAAGGAAAGGCATATAGACCACAAATCCTCAGAAAGAGCTCATTAAAAGAACTGGTTATGAAGTTAACAAAATCAGTTGATTCAAATTATCGACAATTCAACACTCTGAAATTTTATCCAGAGCACATCAGTGAAGCACTCTCAATCATCCTTTTAGCTATATTGTTCTATCACCAAATAGTCACACTAGACAATCACCTTTTTGGGGAGAAAAAAAGCACCATTTATTGCTATCTTTTTGGTATAAGACATGTCTTACCTAACATAGGCTCAGGCCTGATGCGGACTATTGACTCAACTCTAATGCAGAAGAATCTTTTGCTTTGGCACACTGACTTCTTTTTTACCATTCTAGTTTGTGTTCTATGACAGGTGCATATGTTTCTGAGTCTTAATTTGATTTTCCAAAAACTTTAAGGACAGTCAGTTCCATATCTCTGTCTAACTGAGATACATCCCACTGGTCTTAAAACTGTGGAGGTGTTGCGTTCCCAAAATGCAACCTCAGCACCCAGAGAAACATAACTCATTTCTCTAAGATGAAGAGAAGACCTCAGGTTCTGGAATCTACTGCCTCTCATATGTACTACTATTTGCTCAGTGGTAACTCACAAAATCTTTGGGAAAGAAACCAGATTTTCCTAAGTATTTGTTTATTGCTCAGTACAGTGTGTGACCCTAGTCCTTAGTTAAGTCTCTCAAGTGCTTCTGAATAGCCTGTGACTTCTGCGGTTCTTGTGCTGTAACAAAAATCGTAGAAGCATAGAATCATACAAAACTCTGGGTTGGAAAGGACCTCTGGAGATCACCCAGTTACGTTGAAAGTAAGGCCTTAGATTAGGTTATGCAGGGCCCTGTCAAGGTGAGCAGTGAATATTTCCAGGATGGGAGATTCTACCACTTCTCTGATGGAAGCTCCTATTCCACCTATTCCAATGTTAATTCTCCTCAACAATGAAGATTTTTTTCTCATATTCAGACAGAAGTTCCTCCGACACAACTTGTACACATTGCCTCTTGTCATGGTACCTCACTGTGCTATGCTGGGGCCTTTTTTATAATTGTATGAATTTGTGTACTGAAGACTCCTCTTCTGTAGTATTATTGATGTACCAAAACACAAGATGCAGCACATGCTCAAAGGTATCTGTAATCTTATTTTTTCTAGGATTCCATCATTAAAAGGGAATCTTCTCTTGTCATCAAACTTATTTTAAGAGAGTTTGCACAATGTACAAAAGATTTGGAGGAAAAATTCAGTGGATACATTTTAAAAATTCAGAAAACATATTATTAAGTCTTTTAGGATTTATGGTATTATGCTTTCCAAAATAAACAACAAAATAATAAAATAGTTATAAATCGTATTAAACAGCTAATTCTGCGAATAGTTGGGCTAACGATGCCTGATTTCCTTTAGATTTGCATCTTATGATTGACTGACTTTAGAGTCTATGATGAAATCTTTGTATGAAGCTTCTCCGTAGTTGGGCCTTTATAAGGTCTTACTTCCATGTAGATTCTGTGATGCCTGTTAAAATTCATTAACTCACATACCAGCCCTTTCCTCTGTTGGGGGCACTTACAGCATCTCTCTCTTCTTCTTTGTTAACCTATTTTTATGAAATTTGCAGAAATCCAATTATTTATTTGATCTCAGTTCTTTGTGATATTTTGCTGAAACCAGTCTGCAAGTTCCAAAGGTATCACTGAGAGGACACCCATCATCCTACAAGCCTTATACAAAGTCAGTTTAAAAACTCACAGAAATTCTTGTAAAGCTGAAACACAAATACTTATCAACTTGGTCAAATTCCTGAATATAAGGATTGCTAAGAGCACATACATCATTTAGATGTTATTAATAATATTTTATCCTTAATTTAAACAAAATACTAAAGATGAAGTAAAGGGACACTGTGCAGCTATGTCATAAACAGTATATGCTGCCGATTAACTTAAGAGCATTTATTAAATCAAGAAATTACTTAGTCTATCATCTTAAAAACAAGCACTGTCATCAGGTATTACTTTAAACTAGCTATTAATTTTTGTTATATAGATGTAGTATTACAATATCCCCTTTTCAATTGTGTTGCAATTCTGATGCTGATTAGTCTTCTCAAAATGCAGCAGAGATCGTAAAAAAAAAGAACAAAACCTCAAACCAAAGAAAACTGGCTAACAATTTGACAGAAGGCTGTTCTTTTATTATGTCGTAGACTGGCTCATTTTTAGTTTTGTCACAGTTTTTTTTTACTATAAAGGGAACCTGGACTTTGCAAACACTTCTTTGCTACTGCAAAGTATTATTGCTATTTATATTATCTACTATTCATCCTATATTATTCTATTATATTCAATGCAGTTTTTGCCTCAGTCTTTAATAATAGCAATCGACCTTGAGCTGCTCACTCCCCCAGAGCTGGAGGGCCACAACTGTGGGAACAGTGACTTTCCATTTGTGGACACTGAAATTGTAAGGGACCAGCTGTATCAGCTGAATGTTCACAAGTCCATGGGGCCTGATGGGATTCATCCCAGAGTTTTGAAGGATCTAGCGGATGTTATGGCAGGACCCCTCTCTACCATCTACCAAAGTTCTTGGGAGTCTGGGGAGGTCCCTGCTGACTGGAAGCTAGCCAATGTTATTCCAATCTACAAAAAGGCATGAGGGAAGACTGAGGGAACTACAGAACTGTTAGTGTAACCTCAGTTCCTGGAAAAATTATGGAGAAGACAAAAAGGCATGAGGGAAGACTGAGGGAACTAGAGAACTGTTAGTGTAACCTCAGTTCCCGGAAAAATTATGGAGAAGGTTATACTGGGTACTATTGAAAGGCATTTAAAAAATCATGCAATCATCAGGCACAGTCAACATGGGTTCACAAAGGGAAAGTCCTGTTTAACTGATTTGATATTCTTCTATGGTAAGGTCACCCACCTAGTGGATGAAGGGAAGGCGGTGAATGTAGTTTTTCTGAATTTTAGTAAGGCTTTTGATACTGTCCCTCACAGCATCCTTCTGGACAAGTTGTTCAGCTGTGGGATAACGGGTTTATGGTGCATTGGGTGAAGAACTAGCTAAAAGGCAGAGCTCAAAGGGTTGTTGTGAATGGGGCTACATCTGGCTGGTGACTTATCACCAGTGGTGTTCTTCAGGGTTCAATTCTAAGGCCAGCTCTGTTCAATGTATTTATCAATGATCTGGATGCAGGAGTTGAATGCACTATTAGCAAGTTTGCTGATGATACCAAACTGGAAGGGCTGTTGACTTCTTGAGGGACAGGAGGCCTTGCAGAGGGATTTAGATATATTGGAACACTGGGCTATGATTAATGGGATGAAGTTTAGCAAGTCCAAATGCCAGATTCTGCACATAGGACAGAGTAACGTCAAGCACAATTATAAACTAGGTGAGGAGTGGCTGGAGAGCAACTCTGCAGAAAGGGATCTGGGGGTGCTGGTCGGCAGCAGGTCCGGTATGAGTCAGCCCACTGTATTCAGCGTTGGTGTGGCCTCACCTTGAATACTGTGTGCAGTTCTGGGCCCCACAATTTAAAAAGGATGTGGAGGTCCTTGAATGCGATCAAAGGAGGGCAACAGGGCAACAAAGCTGATGAAAGTGCTGGAAGGAATGTCCTGTAAGGAGCAGCTAAGGACTTTGGGCTTGTCTATTTTGGAGAAAAGTTGGCTGAGGGGCGACATCATTGCTCTCTACAGCTTCCAGAGGAGGTGAAGTGGAGAGGGAGGTGCTGAACTCTTCTCCACAGTATCCAGTGATAGGACACACAGGAATGGTTCAAAGCTGCACCAGGGGAGGTTTAGACTGAACATTAGGAAGCATTTCTTTACCAAGAGCGTGGTCAAACACTGGAACAGGCTTCCTAGAGGGGTGGTCAATGCCCCAAGCCTGTCAGTGTTTAAGAGGCATTTGGACAATACCCTTAACAACATGCTTTAACTTTTGGTCAGCCCTGAATTGGTCACGCAGTTGGACTAGATAATTGTTGTAGGTCCCTTCCAACTGAAATAGTATACTGTAGTCTATTCTATTGATTAAAGTAAAAAAAATCCAAACATTTCTGAACATATTTTGAGTCTATCAGCATACACCACAGATTCCACTTCAAATAAAAGACACAGTTCATTTTGCTAAAAATTTTTTATTCTTAACACTGGAGAAAAATCTACTTTTAATAAAAAGTATGCTCTGAAAGACCTTAAGGAACATTTTCCCCTTCAGGGTAGAGGTTCATCTTTGGATGAAAATGAACAAGAATTGTTGTCATCTAATGGCTGTTTAATAGTTTATTTGAAACGAGTTTGGTGGGGTCAGTCTTCTTCCCAGTTTCTATCATCCAATGCAATTAAAAAATAATCAGCATCTGTGTAGGTAGTCCCTGTAAAGAGATCACCAAACTGAATAAATATAAGCTACCGCTAAAAGAACTGATTCACGTTTGAGGCATCTTGGCAGGTGAGAAAAAAGCTATCTACACAGCTATTATCCCAGATGTTATTCATAATAAAAAAAATTAATCTTTGATGTAGTGAATTTGGTCTATTTTACAGCTGCCACATTTTAATATTTTTAATTATATGTCACAGTTTTATCCCATCTGAAAGAAACTGTCTTTAAAGAGAGCCTCAAGGATATGACCAGCTAAGCACTTATTGTGGCATTAACACATTTTAATAACTTATATTACCATGGATGTATTACAGTAACTGACCACATGCATATCCCTACTCCATGGTAATGCAAAATAAAATGGATTCATGTGAACTAAGAATGGTTTATGTTAAAACAATTTACTCTGCACTTCAAGGACCAACGAAAGACGGCCAGTGTGAATGGCAGGAGTGATAACTAAGAGGCATGAACCAGTGACTTATTTAAATTTGCTAACGTAATTGCAAATTCTTGGTTGGATATATCCTCAAAAATAGAAAAAGCACAAATTTTTAATTTAAATATAAACTTAATTTAAATTACAAACTTAAAAAAATATTTTAAATTTATTTCAAGTATTATTTTTTCCCAAATTAGAAAAAAGTATGTTGAACTATTTAGAAGGAATGAGCATGGAAGTGTGCGGCATATTGTATAACACTCACATGCTAGGTTTTGCTCTCGAACCTGCAAAAATTCATATGTGTGCCTATGTCAATTGTTTTAGCAGTCCATTTCTCTTCAGATAAATTTCAAAATTTTAAATGAATTTTCTGTAGGATTGGGAAAATAGATAGAGCTGGGTCATATCTGCTACAAATTCTATTTAAAATTTTTGTTAGGATGATTTGGTGTCAGATTTATTTATAGTGAAAGCTCCCTGCTTTCACTAGATGTGAAATAGATGTATAACGGCTTACTGCTCCATAGGAACAGTATGCCCAATTCCTGCAGGATTTAGCTAGTGAAGTTTTTTATTAGACAAGTGTTAGAACAAAGGAATAATCTGAATTTACAGTAGTGTACTAGGTCTGGCTGAGATGGAGTTAATTTTCTTCACAGTAGCACGAATGGTGCTGTTTTTTGGATCTGTGACTAGAACAACAGTGTTGATAACACACCATCGTTTTGGCTGCTACTGAGCAGTCCTTGCACAGCCTCCAGGCTTTCTTTTTCCCACTGTGCTCCCCTAATGAGTAAGCTGGAGGTGGCCAAGAAGTTAGGAGGGTACACAGCTGCGACAGCTTACCCAAATTGGCCAAAGGGATGTTCCATACCATATGAAATTTGTTGCTCATACTGTAAAGAGACTTATGATACCACCTATTGTTGCAATAAAAGAAAGGCTGAGAGAGTTGAGGCCATTCAGCCTCCAGAAGAAGAGAAGGCTCCAGGGAGATCTTTTTGCAGCCTTGCAATACATGAAGGGGCGTTATAAGAAAGACAGAGAGAGACTTTTCACCAAGGCCTGTAGTGACAGGACAGGGGCAGTAGATTTAAAATGAAAGAGGGTAGATTTAGATTAGTTATAAGGAACAAATTTTTTACAGTGAGGGTGGTGAGACACTGGGCAGGTTGCCCAGAGAAGTTGTGGATGCTGCATCATTGGAAGAGTTCAAGGTCTGGTCAGATGGGGCTTTCAACAACCTGATCTAGTGAAAAATGTCCCTGCCCATGGCAGGGAGTTTAGATTAGATGATCTTTAAAGGTCCCTTCCAACCCAAACATTCTATGATTCTATGACATGATGCTCAGCAATAAAAGCTTGGGGAAAGGATGAGGAAGGAGGGCATGTTTGTGCTTTTGGTGTTTATCTTTCCAAGTAACTATTAGGTGTGCTGCTTTCCAGGAAGCAGCTTTGCTTCACTTACTAAAGTGTCCTTATCTCAACCCACGAGTTTTTTTTGCTCTTGCTCTTCTGATTCTCTTCCCCATCCCACTGTGAGGGAAGTTAGTGAGTGACTGGGTGGGTGCTTAATTGCTGGCTGAGGTCAACCTACCACAAGTAGCAAAGCATGTTGTTAAGTATTTGGATTACAAAATTGGTAACAGAGTTAACAGATAGGAAAGACAACCCAAAAATTGTTATTAATATTACCCAAAAGATACATCTATCTTTAGGTGTTAACTGAGGATTCTCCAAAAAATGTTTTCAACTGTACATGTTTTCTCACAAAGTATCACCCAACTTAGGCAGAACCTGGAACACATACAGCTTTAATTGTGTATTGGTTCCCTGTGCAATGAATCATGAAATAGGTACTGCCTTAAAAAGAACTTGTGTTAGGGTGCAACTTCTCAATATAAAAATCATTCAATTTGACTCTTGTCCTCCTGAACATCCTTAGTACTTTTTTAGATTAATTATGAGGATCTCCTTTTTTTTTTTCCCCAGTTCTTCTCATTTCTTATCTCACAAAGGTGAAAGAGAGTGGGTTTTATAAGACAGCTGTTGGATTTTTGTTCACCTCACAAATGCCAGCTAAGGACAGGTAGGAGAACCTTTCTGTCTTCCTGGAGTGAAATACTGGTTACAGAACATTAGTCTTAACTCCAGTCCCTGATAGGAGATGGTAAATAAAGATGCTGAGCCAGGTCTTACACTTTGATGTTCAGTCTAGTTTACCATCTTCTTTTACCAGTTTTAGGGCAATGGTATATTATTGGTGGCCATGGGATAAGCTTTTAACCCATGATTTTTTTTTAAAAAAAAATAAAGTACATACACTGATATGCATGGGTAGACAAAAAATGGATCTTTCCTATTAGAGATGGTTCTCAAGAGATAAGGAAAAAGACTTATAGGTGATGAAGTGTGATAATATGAAAGGCTGCAAGACAGTTGCTTAAGAAACAAGAACAACAAAGGCATAAACTACTGCAGGCATCACCAGAGCTGGAATGACATTGTACTGTGTACTATGTTTCCATGGCAACTAGCCATAGGAAGATGAATGTCTCATATTCACTGTGCTCTGCAGTACATGTCTATAAATCAAACTTGCATAAAAGAGCATAAGATTTCTTCCATGGGGGGGCTCTGAAAACCAGGTTATTTTCTCATTACTAGATAATTACATGAAAGAAATACGAGACAATTAGGTCATTTTTTGTATGGAAAGTACCAATACATACAAAAGTACTAATATACCTCTAGTGTGTGATCTTATCAATCTAAAGGCACAGCAGCATAAAATGCAGATCATCAATGCCTTCTTTTCTTCCTTAAGATCTGATTTATGCTTGCTAGCTTTAAAAACTGTATGAGACTTTTCTGTCCACTTTTGGTTTGTAAGACATTTTTCATCTTTTATAGGTTCACTCACATTCACATGTGATTGGATTTCAGCTTACTTGCGTTACTATTTCCATTATCATGGTCTAAGGATTTCGCATACAAATAACCTATTTTTTCTAAAAAATGGCACAGCTAAGACAAATATTTTCTCAGCAGCAGTGATTAATAATATCGTATAATTCAAATACGACATATTCACAACAAAAAAGGAAAACAGTACTTGAAATATTTTTTTAAGAATTTGAATCCCACTTTAAAAGACAACATGTTCACTTACAGACAGCCATTTATCACAAATTATTATTGCAAAGGACTTGACACATTTCATACCCATATAGCTATATGCAGAACAGCAGCATTTTTATAAAGAAATTCTTCTGTGTGCTACCCATTAAAAAGAGCCCCATCATGAAAGAACATATCATCACAACATTTACCTTAGCAGGTACTTCTGCAACTCCTGTGTCTAGAATGCTGAGTTTTTATGGTACAGTGGCATTTTAATCAGGTGCACACCAGGTGCATGATAAGCACTTGAGCATTTTGTTCAATATAACTGCAATATTAGCTCAGAAACAATAAATGTTACACTACTGTTCAGGCAAGATTACGGTCAGTTAATGCAACCAAATATAAACTGAAAACTCACCCACATTTTGCAAACTTTAGCAACAGCTAAGTGCAGTATATTACTGACATTTGTAAGAAAATAATCCCTTAGGAGAAAGAATGTTTACACTAAATATTATTTTATCAGTTTGAGATTAAAATGGATTTATGTTTGGTCCTATTCCCATGGAATTAAGAAAAAAAAAATCCAAACCACTCACTATACTTAGAAACACTACTGAATGAGGTGTCTCTTTTCTTTCATAAACAAGAGCATTTACCACCACCCCATCCTGAAGCTCTACTACCAATTCAAATTAAGTCACTACATCTTTATACATTTATAAAAGAATATACAATGCTACAGTAAAGCAGGGATATTAACTGTATGTTTCATAGCCCTGTATTCCAGTAAATACAGTGCAGCCATTGCTAGTAACAGGCTACAAACTGTACTGAGTTTGCAAGTTCTGAAGACTGAGGCTTGTCAGACTTTGTCTGAATTTGCTTGACCTGTCTGGAGCTTTTACCTGCTTTATCTGTAACAGTAGTTCTTTCAAGGACCAGGTGGTTATGCCTAGTTTGTTCTTCTTATCTTTACGCAGTATAAATATAGCTTTATGTAGACAGTAGTAACAAGGATTTCTTCTATGTAAAAAGCAATATTTATGAGTTTAAGATAACGATGTAGAGAAATATAGTGGCATGATAGCAGAGGCTTTCAGATGTAAAGACACAGCACGTACAATAAAGGAGGAAAGGCATGGGATGTTAAGATACAGGCCACAGGCTAACACTGGAGGACCGAGACTATAAACAACTCACCAATGGTCAGTTAAAGAAATGCAGACACAGGAGCTGGACAAAAGTGGTTTTATAGATGACAGAGAGAGCAATGAACAAATATCTAAAATATGCAATATGTACTATATAAAGTAAATTTGGATGCAATGTGGCCTTGCAAATCAATGAAGAAAGAGGAAGGTGTAAACTGTGTTGGAAAACATGTAAAAATGACCCAAAGTGGATGCTCTAGTAAGAGAGAGGAAAACATCAACATGAATATCATACTCCTTCTGGTGAGGAATTCAGGATAATAACAATTCACCCTACCATGCCTACCTTGAATGTGTCAACCTCAGGACCAAGAGGGACACTGGAAGACTGAGAATAACAACAGAAAAAGAGGTAGATGTTTGGAGGTATATAACATATTTAACTGCAGTGAGACTTTTTGTAGCATAGTATTCTTTATTTTATTTTTCTTTCTCTTTTTTTGGCAATTATTAAATCTGTACTAATAATAATTCTTTGACTAGACTGCTAAGATTTCCGTATAGTAACAATAAATTTTGGCTTTATAATATCAGGTGTGTCTCCTTTGTAGACATAACAAGATTTTGAGCATAACAGCTGTTGTACAGGTAGGTTAGAAAAAGAATCCGTTCTTCTTTAGCTTCTTACTCTATTGTATTAAACGTTTTAAGACTACTTTAATATTAATAAAGTATATGAATGATAAATACAATAATTCCATTTTTCAAGCCTCAAGTTTGTTAAAATCAATTCAACATGTATGGATGCCTCATTATGAGCATTTTGCACAACTACAAATCAAGTCTACTTGATCTGAAAGCTAAACTACTTCAGTGGGGTCCTTCATTCTTAATACAAATCAATTACTGATATTCTCCCTTCCTTGTGTTCTTCATAGCTTGAATACCATTGTTCATTTTTATTTCAAAGAATATGTTGAGAATTACACACTATAGCAGAAAATAATTCCCTGCTCTGCATGGTAAGTAGCGAAGCTAAGTATTAGGTATGTGCCTTTTTTTCCTGCTTCCCTTTCCTTTTAGCCCTTGTGACACTAACCACAGACCTAGCTTATTCTGTAACATTTTACTTCATTTAAAGTATATGAAAATAATACATGTAACCTTCCAAATTAAAGGAACCCACCAGTACCTGACATGGTTTGGAAACAGCATTTCCACCAAAGCGAAAATTTTATAAATAAGCATAAAAACCCCTTTTCATACAACAACTTCACAAAGCTCTGAAATATATCAATTAAGCTTTTTTTTTGCCTTGTCTCAATATGTTGCTACGTTTTACTTAAGATTTGGAATGCTCTTTTGAGTTGAATCTCCCAGTCTTCCCCACTGATTGTATTATGGTTAACATCACAGAGTGATCACAGTATATGAACTGCATTCCTTCCAGATGAAATTAAACCAAAAGGTGTGCTCCTCGCATGCACCCAAAGCACTCCAACTTCCAGTGATCATTCAGTCTGTTGACCAGACTAGAATTAGTCCAAGTAACTGCCTCAATGAATGTCACACAGATACTAGGTCCCCAGCATAAACCTTTTGCTCTACAGATCTGATCCCTATGTGCTGTATTAATTGGTATCATAGACGTAGTTTTAGAACTCACACTTGATCAGAGTCATCAAACCTGAAGATGCTAAACATCTTACAGGTATATGGATTATAAATTACTTTACTTAACACAAAAGACACATTTTAAAACTATGTTTAGTCCCAAAACTTAATTCTGATCTTTGTATTAAAAACAGGGAAGAACAAGAAACATATCTACAAATATGAAGTTATATATGCTCTGTTTGTTTTAGCAACCCATTGTAATATGGACTTTGTGTCACAAGTACATTGAAGCTTCTGACAAATTTCTATGTCCAAAATATTTCCTCTGGCTTTCTTTTCATACAGTCTTAATCCAATTGTACAGCTCAATTTAGGACAAAAGTCCTAGCTCTGTTTCCCTACATAAAGTTCAACATACCCACCAAGAGTTAAAAGAAATAGCCCAAACTGATGTGTAGCTAAAAGAGGATTTAGAAGGACTCTAATTTCAAATTAAAATTCTGAAGAGTTCCATGCAGATTTGGCCTGTCCAATCCAAAAGAAATCTGTATTACACAATACTGTTGTGCAATTTCTTTCAAGAGTAGCCAAAGAAACATGCAAACTTCTTCTGGAAAAAGAAATTTTTCTATGTTTCTCTTCAGGTTCCATACCTCATTCACAAATATGCAATCACAAGTTTCATTTGCCAAACTGTGATAATGCTAGCATTAGAGCTACTCTTGATCGTGACATGTCTTCTATACTAGATACAGCGTATACCATAACATTTGGCTGAACTTTCCTTAATTTATAAATTCATCACGATTATAACTAAAATTCAAAATTGAGGAGTTTCATTGACAGAAAGATGGGCCAAAGTTTTCAGAACTATTTTACATTATGAAGTTGTCTGTATTTATTTGACAATTTTTCAAATGAGAAAGATAATGAAAAAATATATGTAAAAATGCAAAATAAACCAGTATGAACAGCAACTACATATGCTTTTCTGACCTATAAAGCATTAACATTCAAGAAAAACATTTTAATCACTAGACAGAAAAACTGGTCATTAGGCCCTCCATAGAAGTCCTCAAAATGAAATATTTAAAAAGAGTAACACCTCAAGATATTCTACCTACATTTTCCTATTCATTTGTTGACAATATACCAAAAAGTGATAGTAAAATCACTTGGACATCAAGAAAAATATACCACATAATACCACATAAACCTTCTTAAAATAATTACTCTCCTCAAAATATATTACATCTTTAGTGCAAAACCACAAGAGTATCATCTAAGACCTTAGACACTCCACACTGATTTTGTTATTGTATGCCAGTGGCTTGAAAGATGTACAGACCAATTCCTGTTCTGTGATAATGCTTTGTACCATGACTCCAGATAACTGCAAAAAAGAATAACAACCCAAAATGCAACCCCACTTTTTAAAGATGGTGCTCAGCAAGTTATCTGATGCCATGTCTTCAAATGTGAAGGGCTTCTCTCAATGACTAAGTTACTTCCAAACAAATCATTCACATCACAAAAAGAAAGTTTTACACTTTGCAATGCAATGTTTTCCAAAACATCTTTTAAATAATGTTTACTGGCAAGTGCAGAGGTAAGATCATTTTTTTATGATCTGCAAATTAGTCTCAAAATTTTATCCTTCCACTTCCAAGTCAATCTCACCTTGCAAGAAATCTAACCACTACTGCCTTGCAATATGCACTACAGTTTAACTGAACTTTTCAAGAGACAGTTCTCGAATGCAGATTTCCCAATTACAGGAGAAAAATGTAAAAGTGAATAATTTTAGGCTTCTTAAGAAACAGTACAGGCAACAAATTACTTTCTGTACCTGGTAATATTTATTATTTTAATTATAGTTATTATTTTATTATTTCTATTCATAAAATTTACATTAATTATTATATTATTTACACATATTATTTATCTTTATAATATTTAGTATTAAAGGCACTGAAACAGTAATGTGCTGAAGCTTGTATCTTCAGTTGCACGACAGAACCTAATAAGTTCAATTTACTGAAATATATACAACAAAAAGCCTGCTATCCAGGAATAAGGATCTCTTTGTTAATCTTACCTAAAGGCTTCAACTACGATTCATTCAGATAACTTAGGAGAAACAGAATTGAAGGCTTTCTTGAAGTCTTCAAAAGTCAAAAATCTTTTAAATGAAGATGAGGAGAGAGAAAAATAATATAAATTAAGGGTTTTTTAAACTACTTAATACAGTTATGTTTGCATGTGAGCTAATCAGTTCACAGTTCTGAAAATATTATACACCCTTTAAGTTACTGTATTTGCAAAATATTTTAGGATGGCTACATTATATAGACGAACAGTCTAAGAAAGATTTTATACTGACAATTCCTTTTTGCCACTGTGAACCCTCTTCAAAAGTACTGTGCCTACAACATCTACAACTCTCTTATTTAAGTTTTTATTTTAAAAGTAGACATTTTGAAATGAAAATTTCAGATTTGTAAAACTTTGCAGACTAAAATATGCAAAATTACATTTTAAATCTATAATTTTCATTGACATCTTAGTTACTCTGAACATTGTGTTTCAAAAATTTTCTTTCATAAAAAAATTCTCCTTCACTGTAATCCTGCTGCAGACTTAAGATCCTGAATACATTATATCAGCTGATCAATCACCTAGGTTATGAATTCACTTCCAGATCCAACCGGAAAATAAAGCATCTCAAACAGGGCTATCACAGATTGTGTGCAGCAGATCTCAAGACAACAGTACGGTGCATGAAACAGTTAAGTCCTTTGAAATAACTCACTAAAAATAACACTTCAAAAGCTACTCCTAGTTCATGGCAAAAAGCTGAGTGGATGCTTATCTGATCATCCCAACATCTGATCTGCCATATGTTTCGCTTTCTCTCTTTTCAAGGACCATAGTCCTATCTCAGGTCAGGAAGAAAAAGGCAAAGGATCATCTGAATGGTCATCACCTCAGAGGCTCCTGATGAAGATTTCCTTTTTTTCAGTTTGATGATGGGAGATCCTCTGCTGTCTAGCAGGAACGAAAAAGAATCACCACATCTGCTTCCCAACAAGAATGAGAAAAAATCCTTGTTGCTTTCATTTCCCTTCCTTGGTCTGTCATGAGAGCTAAAAAAGATCTATAGCCATCACCAGGGACAGAAATCCGTAAAATATGTGGCATAAAGGAGTGGAGATATATGAGTATGACTAACAGAAATAATGAGAGGTAGCAACAGCAAGTAGGTAGGGTGAATGGCTGGAGATTTCTTTTAACAGCTAGAGGAGCTCATAGTACAACAGACAATCCAGAGCTACCTTCTAGAACGCTGCAGCCTACTGACCCTGGCTTCATTTATAGTAATATCATCATGATCTTTGTTACTCTGGTACTGTTTTACTTCACTTTGCAGCACCCAGAACATCTCATTTTAACTTCTTTTTGTTTCCTCCAGGTGTTCTGTTTCGCTTCACTGTTTTAGAATTAAATTGATACTCCACATATTTAGGAGAAAAAAATTACCTTGCACACTAAAAGCTGTAAATATTTGCCTTGTTTCATTATATAACTGTGCAGCCTTCTTTGCACTCATGAGATTTAAACAACTTTTCAAATAATAGACCTAGAAAAATGTCAAATATAAATAAATTTCCCTGCAAAAAAAGTCAGTTTTATTTTTTCCTTAAAAATATGTACAACTGTGGTCTAAAAATCATGAATAATTTTAATTATATAAATAAACACAAAAATAAAACTGAAATTAAAGTCTTCAAAGTTAGATCATGATCATATGAACTTTTCAATATTGTTTAAATTTTCTTATATATTTTCTATACTTGAGTATAATGCTTCTATTTACTTCTACTTTTTTCTTGGCACTTGCCATCTCATGTTTCTTTGCACTGGAGAGAAACATGGACTTTTCTAAGTCAATAGCACTTGCACGCCATGGATAAAGATCATGCTGCATAAACAATCTATCTGGCATCGTTCCCAGCAATGAGAGAACTCTGAAATAATCTATAACCTCAGATATAGATTCCTATGAAATTTGTAATAAAACTGAACGTAAAAGTGGATTGGTTATTCCTCCTGTATACTATATGAAAGTCTTTACTTGGACATTTATCTTATCCTTTTAATGAACTGAAGATGAAAGAAACTGAAATGCAAACCTAGTTTGTAAGTATTTAATGGACCATTTTTTCTAAAATCAAAGTAAAACATAAAAATTAAGAAACAAAAATCTGCCCTTCAAAACTTCAGGCCTCCCCATGAAACATGCAAAAATCTTGATATAAAAATTCTGCAGATATATGGGGGTTTTGGCAAAAAAATCCCACTTCAGCTCAATATTTAAACAGACAAATATTTATTTCTTGTAACTGTCTAATATATCCTTTATGCCCATTTTAAACAATTTAATTTTCTCTAGAAGGCAACATGACAGTATCCTGCAGGAATTTTTTTTTCTCAAATAACAACAAAAGCTCTGCACTTCTCTTTCTTTTGATTCATTCATACCCTATTCTTTCTGCAGTGGTTCAAAAGTACAACTCCTTCAGCTCCACCTGCTGTCTCAATTAAAATCTTAAACTCCAAGCTTACAGATTTCCAGTGTTTCTCTCCTTATTTCTTCTTGAAAAAAAAACATATACTAAGAACTGCTACAGTCTCAGTTTCCAGGATTACAAAGACTTGCTGCTTTCAACTGCAAGGTTCTGTACATGCACAATTTCTTTAATAACAGAGGTTGCCCAAACATACTGAACTTGCCTGCATGAACAGCTTTCCATTCAATTGGATAACTACAGAAGCAAAACCATAAAAAGCAATATAAGCTTTCCACCCGTTTATTTTTTTCTCTTCCAGAGTAACATACGAGCCCAGAAAATTGTAGTATACAATTTTCCTTTTATAGAATGACTCCCATAATAGAGTGCCGCCTATTCATTGATCTTGAGACTTGGCAATTTATGTGCTACTAGAACAGGCTGTAAAGCTATCTCAACACACAAAAAGGTCATCTTAAAAAAATATTCAAGCCAATTAGGTATTAACAAATCCACAATCTATCTTTAGATATTACTTCACTTTTTTTTTTTGCTTCAGGCATTCATATGTGGTTCTTCTCTTGGAAAAAAACGTGAGTAAAATCTTTATTCTGTACTTGTTGCCTAAACAAAAGATTTACAAGTAAGTGTGTGGTTCAGTGAACATGGGTTTTGGCATCAATGCTAGAATAAACAGAATCAGCCTCTGCAACGCCTTCCAAATGTATTGATACAAATACTTGTGGTGGCAAAAGTGATGTGGGAACTTATTGATAAAAGCAACCACATTTTTTCCTACGTCATTTTTTATGTGAATCATTTCTCCGAAAAGACTTTCCACACAACCCCACAAACAGATGTATGGGCATAACTGATAAAGTCAAGTACAAGAAAAAAACAAGCAGAACTGTATGAATGGGAGGGTGTTACAGAAAGATATTTATTGAACTGTGATGTACAACTCCAGTATTTGCACAAGTAAACAGTAGAATAGTATCAAAAAACTGATAGAACCTTTTTTATCACTTACCAACTTGAACAACAAAAATTACTAATGACTTTTCTCTATCACTAATCTAATAACATCGCTACTAAGAAATGTCACTTTGAGAAGCAAGAATAAGTTCAAGCTAAGTGTAACATACAACCACTACAAATATTAAAAAACTAAATGAAATCATATGATCCTCTTTAATAGCCATGGTCAGCTTATTTATAGAATCACAGAACAGAATCATAGAATTGTTTAGGTTGGAAAAGACCCTTAAGATCATCAAGTCCAACTGTCAACCTAGCACTGCCAAGCCCACCACTAAACCATGTCCCTCAGCACCACATCTACCTGTCTTTTAAATCCCTCTGGGGATGGTGACTCAACCACTTCCCTGGGCAGCCTGTTCCAATGCTTGAGAACCCTTCTGGTGAAGAAGTTTTTCCTAATACCCAATCTAAACCTCCCCTGGCGCAACTCAAGGCCATTTCCTCTTGTCCTGTTACTTGCTACTCGGGAAAAGAGACCAACAGCCACCTCGCCACAACCTCCTTTCAGGTAGTTGTAGAGAGCGATAAGGTCTCCTCTTATCCTCCTCTTCTCCAGGCTAAACAACCCCAGTTCCCTCAGCCACTCCTCACAGGACTTGTTCTCTAGGCCCTTCACCAGCTTTGTTGCTCTTCTTTAGACACACTCCAGCACCTCAATGCCCCTCCTGTAGTGAGGGGCCCAAAACTGAACACAGTATTTGAGGTGTGGCCTCACCAATTGTCTTGGTTTCTGCTGGGACAGAGTTAATTTTCTTCCTAGTAGCTGCTGTGTTTTGGATTTAGTATGAGAATAATGTTGATAACACATATTGTTGCAGTTGTTGCTAGGTAATGCTTATATTAAGTCAAGGACTTTTTCAGCTTTCCATAGAAGCTGAGAGGGATCACAGACAGGGCAAGCTGGCCAAAGGAATATTCCATACCACAGACGTCATGCTCAGTATATAAATGGGGGCTGGCCAGGCGGCAGGAATCCACGATCGCTGCTCGGGACAGGCTAGGCAATTGATCATCAGGTGGCAAGCAATTGTATTGCATCACTCATTTTGTATATTCTTTTATCATTATTGTTAATATTCTCTTCTCTTCTGTTACTGTTCTATTAAATTGTCTTTACCTCAACCCACAAGTTTTTCTTTTTTTCCGATTCTCCTCTCCCATCCCACTGGGGTGGGAAGGGGGAGTGAGTGAACAGCTGCATGGTCCTGGTTACCGCTTGGGGTTAAACCACAACACCAGTGCCAAGTACAGGGGGATGATCACTTCCCTAGTCCTGCTGGCCACACTATTCCTGATACAAGGCAGGATGCTGTTGGCCTTCTTGGCCATCTGGGCACACTGCTGGCTCATATTCAGCTGGCTGTCAACCAACACCCCCAGGTCCTTTTCCACCAGGCAGCTTTCCAGCCACTCTTCCCCAAGCCTGTAGCATTGTACAGGGTTGTTGTGACACAAGTGCAGGACCTAGCACTTAGCCTTGTTGAATCTCATACAATTACATACATTATCAGTAATCTACATCAGGTTCTTCAAAACTCTTGAGTGTCTAAACTTCATATTTTTTAAATTTATGAATTAAAAAGTAGAAACCACTGACAGGTAGATGTCTGCATATTACCTGAATTTCATGGTCTCACAGAAGACATTACTGAATCCACCTCCACCTGCAACACAGAAGATATGCCACAGTGGTTTTCTACAGAAATGATAAATCTGAACTCCTGTATGATTTCCGTTTTATATCAATAGTATGTGATTTCACTAAATACTGATATCATAATAATACATATTACACAACAGTATCATTTATGGCATTTAAGTAAGAAAATATTTTATTCTAATCAAAATAAAACCATCTTTTTCATCCAGTAATCTAAGTACATATGTAGTCCTAATAGAATCCTAGTCAATATCCAAACCTTAAACTAAGTATGCTTAAACAAACACACTTAACTTTATACGGATTGGAGTTCAACTACACACAAAGGAACTGTAATATTAAAATATAACTTTTGGAGCATCAGCCCCCAAATTTGGTATTTCCTTTAAACAATGAATGAACTTTCAGTTTCAATATTCAGACTGGAGACCAACTATTTCCTGAAACCTAGTTTGATCAAAATTCATTTGGTAAATTTGTCTAAAATAAAAACTTCAATGAAAAGGTATAGAATAAAAAAATTAGAAGGAAATAAAAAAAATGTTTGCATCATCTAGCTTCCACAACTGTCCTGAAAGCAATCCACTACTGTCTCATTCTATGTATTACGTATGTCCTTTACTGTCTTCCGATAGGATCTTACCTCACAATTTTATCTGATAGGAACACTTTTCAGACTGAATTAGGAGGTGACCAAGAGATCACTGGAAAAGACCTTTGAACAATGTAAGGAACAGAAAGGGAGTGTATATTCAAGAAAGCACAGAGGTCTGCTTTCTATATTTATATAATATTTATATTGCTTTTTAGCATGACTGAGTGGTCATAAGTCCAAACTCTTGCATCTATGTTATTAGGATACAAGACTGCACATAGTTGCAGCACTGAGACAACTCACGTGGGAGGAGATGACACGCTAGCAGCTTCTAGTGCAACCTAAGCATACTCCATTCTGGAGAACGGACAAGCCAAACATGCTGTGACCAGTTAACCCCAGACTATACATTCCATTTGCCCTGCAACGCTTTTCACATAGACTGTGTCAAGCATACAAATAGAGCAGAGAGTCCTTTTTAGAAAGCTTTTATAAGATGTGCCAGAAGAGCAGCTGGAAGTTGTACACAGCCCTGAGCTCAGACTGCCCTTCTGTACGCTGGATGTCAGGGTGCCCTGCTGTTGGCATCTTGTTTAGCAGCAGATGCTGATCTACTGGTGTCCTGATGTGAATGTAAGGAGTTAGGTCAGGGAAAACACTGGACATTTTGGGGGGCCTGGCCTTCCAGGCACAGTGTAGGGAGTACTTTTAGTTAGATCTAAGTGTAACAGTAAGAGGAATGAAATTTCAGCTGGGGAAATGACATATTTTCATGGCTACTACTCCTGCAGTACCCTTCTCATTTGAAACACTTCACACCTGAATGTGCTAGCTAGCTGAATGGTTGTTGAAAAATGAGAGCACTTTAGATCAGTTCAAATAATTTTTGGGAAAAGAGGATCGGTGAACCAAACGTCCAGAGAAAAAAAGTGTTAGTCCCACAAACATGACTCCCACAATGCTGCTAGTTCCCAGAAATGATGATTTTTATATGTTAATAAATATATCAAATATACATACAGTATCATTCCAACAATCAGGTTAATCTCTTTCTATTTTCATGTTTTCCCAGTTATTTGTCTTAGAAGGCTTAATTTTAAACTGTAGTAAGTACAGAACCTCTATGAATAGCCAGACAAAAATAATATTTTATAAAAAATAATACAGAATTGTTATAACAAATTATTCTGAAAAAGCAAGTGGAGTAGGAATGCGATTCAGTCTTAGGTCCCACCTTCTCCGGTAAAGAGTTCGGTAATGACATCTAGTGGATAAAGTTGGTCTTACTTTTAACTGATAAAATAAATGAAAACATGACCAAAAAAAAGATGCAACAATTTAGTAATAATGCAGTTGATGATGCTAAATAATTGCCATTTCTACTGAAGAATTTCTATTAGTATGCAGTGTAGTTGAGGAAACAGTTTCACCTTAAGAAATAATGTGTGCGCCCCATTCCCTGTTTCTTGGAAAAGCTCTTGAAAGTACTCTCCTTGCCAGGGCTCTTCACAGTGACTTCCGAAGAAATACAAGGACTGTTACTATAACCTCTGATTTTAATCATTTTGACAACAAAGCACAGTGCACAACAACACGCTCAAGAACTGGATCCTAACAATCAGCTTTTAGGATTGTAACTTCTGTGTTTGGTTCCCATCTGGTGCAGTTGTGTTTCTCAGAACTAGATTAAAAACTACCAAAATGTTGAAAGGAACCCTTACAAGGCCTAGCCATCTGCAAAAGCAAAAGGCGGGGCTGTGCCACAAACCATAGTTAATGCACGTTAGCAAAAGCCACAAAGAAAAGATCTCTGTCTACCCAGGGATCTTTTCGTACTTCACAATGAGCAGTCATTGGGTAAAGAGCAACAGTTTTTGGAACTGGGCCCGCTTAAGGAGCTAGCAAGACCACTAGACAACAGAATCACTTCTGGAGCAAACATTTTTAATTAATTTTTGTGCAGCTGCACAGACAAAATGGTCTACAGCCAGGTGGTCGCAGCACTGTCTAGAGACACAGCAGGTGTGACTTGGCACGTTTTCAGGAAGAAATAACTAAACCTGCACCTCTTTTCTTCCCAGGAGTCCTCCACTCCTATTCTCTTTCCAAGCAGGAGCCATCAGTGACTTATGCACAGAACCTGCTCTTGTTTGAATGCCTTAAGCATGTTTGAGTACTCCAACTGGAAGAAACATTGAGAGAATTTAACAGAACAGCTAATTTTTATGTGAAGGTAAAAACAGATAGCAGAAGATAGATAAGGGGCAGCTGAGCATTTTCAGATTCATAATTCAGCCATTAAGACTCATTTTAGAAGTCTAAATTATTTTTAGATCTGGCCCTAGCTCACTGAGAAAATGTTTACCCACAGCTGAAATGTATCAGAGATGACTACTTTCAGTTTAATAAAGCATTTCTGTGGTTTTTAGTTCAAATTATCATAGACAAAACTTTGTTTATTACCTTGTTAAGACTATTTTCCTAAAATATATATTTAAGTAAAAAAAAAAAGAGTCATAAGTGGTCCTTAGGGAAGAAGATTGCTCAAACTGGAGAAGCAAGATGTATCATAATTTCTATGCTAAATATACTTTATAGTATATTGGTCAAGATTGTATCGACCTGCCATGAGAAAGACAAACTCACAGACACACACATATTTATTTTGAAGTCTTGCATGTGTGTTCTTCTTTTGAGATCACTTGCAGTACTAAAGTAGAAACATAACTTCCAGAACTACATTAAGCCTTACAATTTATCCTGTGTCTTCCTGTGAGGATGCAACACATGCTTTCTCTCAGTAAACCTTTCTTTTGTTAAGATTTTCATTTTTGTTAAGATTTTCATTTTTCTTCATATTAGAGAAGACTAAAAATGTCCAACTTACTTGGAACCAAAAAAAGCTACATTTTTGAGAATACATGTTTATTATTAGGACATACAGTGGTTTCACATCTGCTGAAACCACTGAGTAAAGAAATGGAGTGTACCACTAATAAAACCCAATAAATGACCAGTAACAAGCTCAGTAAGCCACTTATTTCATACATCTTGTACATGTGTGAAATATAATGCATCCTTCTGCTTATCACAGTCTGCAGAAAGAGAGGTAGGCGTCTGATTATTTTCTTTTGAAATAAATACCTCCAGATAAGAAAATTACTTTAAGAATGTGTAGGTATTTCTGCTTAGCAAACCTACAGTAATCCACTCCAATTAGTGCTGACCAGTCAGTATACAGAGTTCTCAATAGCGAGACATCTATATAAGCTGGATCTTCAGAATATAAATGAAAATATATATACCTTTGAGGGTTTATAACCAAACAACATTACTACAGCAACTTTAAGGCTTCTCTGCTTAAATAGCCTTTGTTATCTTCATCACATACTTCAAAAACCTGGAGAAAGAAAGCGATTTGCATTAAAAAACAATAAATCTGACATAATTTTATTTACTTTGAATAATTGTTATGGGAAGAATAAAATAGGCACTTGCTGAATAAACTATGCTATTTAAAAAAACTCCTGAAGATTAGTTGCATCTCTGTCAGAACTCTGTTCATTAACTCTGTTACAGTAGCTGAAAATGAACTGAGTCCATTTAATTTTAAATTTTTGTTAAAATAAAGTTTTCTTATTTCTACATTTTACATGCTTATGATGAAACGGCTTTTTGCAAACTTAGAATATATGGTAAAGACTTCTAGAAACCAAACTACATTAAATTTGTTTCTGCAAGATCTTGATTTTTTTCTTGAAAAACACATCTTTAATTCTCTCAGTAACGCCACTATAAAGACAGGAACTATGAGGAGAGACTGGAATGCAAGTACAGTCAGAAGCACCAAATTTTCTTAAGTACTTTTAGAAAACAAATACTGTTTCCATAGTCTATACTTAGACAAGAGATTATGCACATAACATACAAAACCATGCAGCTTTCCCAAGAGCTTCTCCCACAGAAAACCTTGAGCAAGGGTTGATAATAAAACACTTAATTTCACAGCACCGAAGAGTGTATCCACAGATTGTTTCAGGAAGAAGCATTACATGTAACTCTGCAGAAAAGTACTAATAAAATCACACAAACGAGTTGAAATTTCATTAATGGTTTCCTAGGTGTAACTTGCTGATTTTATTGCATGCTGATAGAAGACACATTATTTAACTGCAGCTAACAAGCTTGTAATAAAATAGAGTAATGAGAACTAAATGCTAAGACAGTTCACTTTGGTAGATAAAGCAAGCTTTGATGTGGTCCATGCTCTTACTTTGATTAATTTTACACCTGTTTTCCTCCCACTCCATTCTGGAAGTCATCACGCAGTTATCTCATTAGCAGGGTGCTTCAGACACAGTAATTAACATCGAGCTGAATGAACGATTATGCAAATACTGCACCTGCCCTAAACAAATACTAGGACCAAATGAAGGTTTATTAGATTAATTCAGGTCACTAAGTACGCGACTCCTCCACCGGTTTAGCAGCTTTGAGAGACGCCGGAGCTGCTCTAGCGCCTCCCGACACCCCTGGGAAGCCGGAGAAGCCCTTCAGGCACCGACGGGATGGACCCGCCACCCTCGGGCCCCTCACCCGCACCACCGCGGCGGCGCCCGGCGCCACAGGAGCCCACAGTCGCGCGCAGCGCCCCCGCACCGCCACCAACTCCCGTGGGCACGCGCAGCGCCGGCGTCGATTGGCCAAATCCAGACGCGCGCCATTGGCGCGGGAGGAGGGGAGGGGAGGGGCGGAGCTGCACTGGGGGAAGGCGGGCTCTCGGCTTTCTCTTCTTCACCTCAGGCTGCGGGCGCGCTGCCCGGGCGATAGGGCCTAAAGGTAAGCCGCTGTCCTCCCGGAGCGGGAAGGGGCGGGCGCTGGTGGCTGGGTCGAGCTGCGGGGCTCGCGAGGTGCCGGGGCGGGCGGTAGCGGCCATTGGGGCCCTGCCTCGCGCCCCCTCAGCCGCCGCCGGCGGCGGCTGCGGGGATGGTGGCGGCTGCCGCGCGCTGCCGCTGGCCCTGCCCCGCCGCGGTGCCCCTCCCCCCCGGCCGCAGGCTCCGCCCTCCTCGCGGGACGGCGGGGAAGGCGGCGGGAGCAGCGGTCCGGTCGGCACGGCCCTTGGCGGGCGGGGCGGGGCGGGCCGGGCCTCCTGCCGCCTTCGGGTGAGGGGAGAGGTGCGGCTGAGGGCCTCGCGGGGGCGGCGGGGGCGGAGGAGGGAGGCTGTGGTCCCGCAGAGGCAGCCGAGAAGAGCGGCCCTGGCTCGGCTCCCTCCGCCCATGTCTCTTCAGCTGAGCGTGCAAGACCCCTAAGCATTAGGGTCTGTGTGAGAAATAGCTGTATGATGGAAATTACTGTATTTACGTTTGAAATGTTTTCTTGTACGTGCCCCTATCCTAGCCGATTTTCCATGCGCAGTTTTCCACGTTAGTTGCTTCTTCATGCTTGCTCCCATTGCACGTGTTTCTTTGTTTCCTGGGCACAGAAGAAATAAGCTTTGTGAGCTATGAAATTTTCCTGAGTCAGAAGTTGCATGGAGATTATGCCAAATAAAAAAGAGCAAAGCTCCTTAGTAATAAACAAATGGAAACTAGGAAGGAAAACAGACGAGCATAGCAAAAATGCACAATTTTTATTTGGTGTTTTGTTTTTTAATCGGTAGAAACATGCTTCAGGAAGATGCACATGGAAAATGGACAGTGTCTAGCAGTGATGAAAGCACTGAGGAAAATTCTGACAGTGTAAAACCATCTACGTCTTCGCTATTGGATGCTGCACGTGGTAGAACAAGTGGGCCACAGTATCCGTGCTCTGAAGCTAGGAAAGCTGCTTACAAGAGAAAAGCTTCTCCCTTGAAGCTCAGTGATAAAAAAATTTCTACAGAAATACCTCCAGCAGAAAAACAGAGAACTAGCCAAGAAGGCTTAGGCTGGTGTCTTTCTAGTAGCGATGAAGAGCCTGAAGATCAGGAAAAGCATGTCCACAAAGAAACACTCAAAGAAGAAAAGTGTGATGCCCTCAAAGAACATCCTCTGAATCTTTGCAAAGATGATGAACTCTCAGAGAGTCAGAAAGCAGAGGAGTATGATGAAATGCCCAGTGAAGCTCAAGATACCTGGGACTTGTTGAATGGAGGAAACACTTTCAGGTTTTTTCTCACTAAAGTCAGAGGAATTGAACAGAGCTATAATTCTGGAGCCCTGCACATAAAAGGTGAACAAGTGGCTTCTACAGAAGTGGGCTTTTGGGAGCTTTGTGTGCAAGAGAATGCTTATTTTTAGTTTGTGGGTATTTTTAAATGCATGTGTTCATTGGTGTAGCTGAGGCTTCATATTCTAAATGTGCAAGTTGTAGGAATTGGTTCTGTTATCTTTGCAGTTTTCTTATAGCATGACAGTGCATAAAACATTAATTTGCTGATACTGATTCTGTTGTAGCTTCTGAGTTATGCTGCACAAATATAATGTTCATTTAGCCAAGGCAAATCATACGGTGCTGCTTTCTGTGTCAGTTAATCTGGGGAAAACCGCTTGCCTTTTGTGGTGCTTAAAGGGACACTTTTCTTAAGTGCCTAACCATGCTGCCTGAGTAGGTGTTAGCACTTGTCTTTGTGCTGCGGAGTAGTTTGGACCTAGTAATTCACTAATCTTGTACTGCATCAAGTAAAGTACATCTGAAGTTTTGTGGCTGGGATTCATGGGCCCATTTCAATTTAATTAGAAGTGAGTGTAAGTCAAGATGCAGTAAAGTCTTTGGTGTACAATACCGCTGCTTCAGGAATGCTGTGTAGTTGTGCTTTGATGTAAGGGGGAACAGCTCTGTCCACCTGTAAATATCCCCTCATTCAGAAACGAAATCTCACACATCACAAGACAGAATCAGAAACAAGCATTAATAGGAGATGATGCACAGAAATACAGTAAAATGAGGTAGTTCTTTGAAGGGGAACAAATGACTGAAGACCCATACAGTAAGGTTCTAACCTCAAGCTGAAGTGCTCCCTGTGAGCATCGATTATTGGTGGTAGCCTGGTGTTAGTGACCTCCGTTGCTTTACTGTGCTGTGTCTTTACCTGCTTTGTGAATTCATTGTGGCTTTTGGCTTGCCTTCTCAGGACTACTTGTCCTGTAGGCGGTTAGTTGAGCTGATGGAGGGACTGAGTTGTTTTATTTGTTTAACCTGCAAAACCAGATTTCTGTAGAGATAGGGCATGAAATATTTTGTCTATCCTAGAAGGTATTTGTAGGATGTGTTTTCAAGTTGCTGCTATGCTTCAATTATTGAGGTTATAAGTCCTCAGTCAGATTTACTATGAATGAACTAATGATACCCATATCCTATGAGCAGTCTGCAACAGATAAGTCTTTAAGCATTAACTATACCCTTATCGCTTCTACCCTGCCACAGTTCTTCAGGCCTTCTCTATAGGGGAGAGAGTAGTTTGATGTCCCTTTCTCCATGGGATCTTGGTTTTTCTCCTAATGAGTTCTTAAAACTTGTTTTCTATTTTGAGAGGATTAATGCTTTTTATAAACATAAGACCATAAGGGTTTCACAGGAGAATCAGTCACTTGAATATTCAAAACAGTAAACTTAATTGTGAATGTTTCAGTTACATGAAGTCTGTGAACAATCTGGCACTTGTGGTAGTTGTCAAACTGTTCAAGGTGTGAAATGTTTACTTGGGCCTTTTTTTACTCAATTACGCTTTAATGTTTTTAATAGATATTTTGTCTCCTCTTTTTGGGACTCTCATATCTTCTGCCCAGGTGAGTTTCCTGTTTGCCAAATTGATTTCACTGGCTTATTTCACTTTATTAACCTTAAACTTGATAATATGTGTTCATGCCATGTAGCTGATATTAGCAGGAAACTGTTAAAATACAGAGGGAACTTCAAATGTTTTAAACTGTACAACAATTTATTGAAATATAGAAATCATCCCATGTTCTGCTTAGAATTCAGGCAATTGTAAGGCTGCTTTCTCACTCTTGTTTTTGGGGAATACGTAACTGAAAAAATGCCTACTTATGTGCATTTAAATTATTTTTTTGAAAGAAAAAAGCCTTGCAATGTAGGAATGATGTTTTTGGTATTGTATGGAAGCTTTTGCTACCATTCATGGTATAAGCAGATGGCAGAGAGATGGTTCTTGACCAAAGTTTTTACGTTATGTGTATGTGATTCTTTTTTTCTGCATGTTAAATTTTATGAACACTGATATATGCTTTTGAATAACTTAAATAAATTCGTGAATTTTTGAGACATGAAAGAAAGGATGTGAAATTAAAATACACCTGTTTGTAAAACAGGCTGTGTATGATATAAGTGGTATTGAGTGATGACTGTATGTAGAAGGCTTTTTTGTAGTTCACTGTTTCGACAAACTCTGCCTTTTCTTTTTAACGAGTCTGTTTTCTTTTTCTTATGTACAAGTTTAACTACTGTATAGATGTGGGATGGCTTGTAAGACAGTATCCACAGGAATTCAGGTATGTTTCTTTTATGAAGATGAAATGATACCATTTCCAAATCATTCTGTTCATGCAAGTTGCTGCTTATAACTGAATGATATAAAGACTTGATTGCGGTTGCAAATCATTCTTACCAATTGTGTATGTGTAGACTCTTGTACGCTTATTGCAGTTGTAGTTCTCTGTTGATTTCTTGCCTCTTTTCAAGTCTGTTAAATGGTCAGACCAGTATGTCTGGTTTCTGGTTTTATTAACACTTAAAAGGTCCAGTTGTGGGCCATGACAGCAATGCAGTAGATAACCTGTAAAGAAGGAACAAGAAGCTTTTTGCCATGCAGTTTACTGAGCCAAGGACAAGGTAATGCAAGAGAAAGGAGAGAATGTAGGAAAGGCACAAGAAAACTATGCAAAAGTTATCAGGATTATATGTCATGCGTATGATATGGTTGGAATTGCTGGATATTGTCATGAAAGCAGTTCTTATGTTTGCTTGAAATTCCATGCTGATAATTGCAACCTACTGCAGATGAAGTGAGTGTATGACATACACTTTTCTCTCCTTTTTTTTGGTATTTTACTGGAAATGTAGTAGAACAGTGTATTAGGAAGTGAACATGAATATACTGCCAGAGTAGACCTAGCCCTCTCCTTTCTCACTCTTCTCATCTTCTCAATGACTAAATTATCTTAGATCCACACTCTGTATATCAGTACTTTTGAGAGCTTTTATCTGTCTGTTTCCAGCTATACAGACAAGAGTTCCTTACAAGATCTTGTAGTGTTAGTTTCTATTTTGGTGTCGAATTTACTCCATGCTTCCTGTTTCCACCTCCCCTTAAAGTTTTCTAGTGTCTTAGAGGTTCTGTTGTAGTTACTGTTTTTTTGACTTAGTTAATAAAGCACATAGATTTTAGTGCCATCTTCCTGCTGGGCTATCAGATTTAGGGGCCAGAAGTCACAGCTACATGAAGGAGTGGTTTAGACTGATTACCAATTCACTTGATGTTTTAACAGTGATCTCCTTTCATTTAAGGAAGAAGCCATTGTTGATAGTTCATGGTGAAAAGAGAGAATCCAAAGCTGAACTGCTTGCACAAGCACGTCCTTATGAAAACATTAGCTTTTGTCAGGTAATTAACATTTGTATCATCCTCTGTTGAAATTAAGCCATCTGTTGCGCTCAAATCTTGTTATGGATGGAGAGAGGCACATGTTATATGGGAAGTCGAGAATTTGTTATGCTTTAAGGAGTATACTTACCAGGACCATAGGAACTATGGTAACTACGTTCCTGGTCTTCTGTGGTTGTAGTAGACTGTCACCTACAAAAAGTTTGCACAGAACAGCTGCCCACAAAAATGTCATGGGGCTCACAGAACAGCTGCACGCCTTCTCCACTAACATGTCCCACTCAAATTCTTGTAATGGCTGAAAAGGAAGCACTTTTTGTGTGTAAAGTGCAGAATTTGGGCCTAGTAGCACTGTAATCTTAATTCTCATCAAAGAATTATTATTCATCCAAGTATGTTTTACACAAGAAAATGCTGTTACAAGTAGTCTCCATAATACTGTTTAAATTGCTGTGAGCACACTTCCTGGCACATGCCACTTTCTCTCTGATGTTATGCTTACTCTTTTGCTGTCCCTGAACCATAAAGTTATTGGCTTCAACCTGAGGGAGGGATGTGGTTATGGCAACTTGCCAGCATTTCAGGATTTTGCTGGGTGGAGTATGTTATTGATCACGGGGATAGCTTAGGAAGAGGATGATCTTGGAATTTTATTCTTTCTCAGGCAGTCTGGTAACCCTGAGCTTCCTAGAGATTGCTGTACTGATGCCAAACATGGTGCTGAAGGCCAGGATTTCTGGGCTGCTGTGTGCTATACTAATCAGGTGTTTGCACTAAGTTGTGAACTAGCAACAATTTTAGATGAAGATTTCAAATATGCCAACAATAAACTCATGCTTTTGCGTATGTTTCCTTTTCGCACACAACAAGAATTTAAATGTAATATGTCCCATATGATAAACTTGTCAGTGTAGTTAATAGTAAGTAGCAGGGGAAAATGGCATTTCTGATGATTTTCCTATTTGGGCACACTGCTTCAGATTGTTCTGGTAGTCTACATGCATTCCTTTATGTAAGTACCCCAAAATGAAATGCAAGTATTTTAATCGTCTCTTCCACGCCCATATTAAGTAGGCACAATGTTGGAGCTGTCACTGGCTAAAAGTATTTTCTTAACATCTGTAACTCATGTTTCATTTTCTCCCAAGAAATTGTGCTGTAAATGCTCTTTAATAAGAGCAGGGCACTGACAAAAAAGCATTTCTGTCTGGCTTCTGTCTTTTTCTTTGCAATGTTAGCCATTAAGCTACTTGTAACAGTTGTCATATGCTTCAGAATCACAGGATGGTTGAGGTTGGAAGGGACCTCTGGGGATTATCTGGTCCAACTCCCCTGCTCAAGCAGGGTCACTTAGAGCTGGTTGTCCAGGACACTGTCCACATATATTTTGAGTATCTCCAAGGAGGGAGACTCCACAACCTCTCTGGACAGCTCATGCCAGTGTTCAGTCACCCTCACAGTAAAAAAAAAAAAAAGGGTTTCCTGATGTTCAGACAGAACCTTCTGTGCTTCAGTTTGTGCCTGTTGCCTCTGGTCCTGTCACTGAGCACCACTGAGAAGAGCCTAGCTTCCTCTTCTTTGCGTCCTCCCTTTCCTCATAGGAGAGATGTTCCAGTCCCTTAAACATCTTCATGGCCCTTCGTTGGACTCTCTACAGTATGCCTTTAGCTCTCCTGTACTGGGGAGCCCAGAAATGGACTCAGTACTGCAGGTGTGGCTTCAGCAATGATGAATAGAGGGGAAGGATCACCTCCCTCGGCCTGCTGGCCTCCTAATGCAGCCCAGGACACTGTTAGTGATCTCTGCAAGGGCATGTTACTGGCTCCTGTTCAACGTTGTGTCCAGCAGGACCCTCAGATCATTTTCTGCAAGGCTGACTGTTTCTGAAAATATTGCTGGTAAGAGACCAGAAATTTTGCTGGAGCAGTTCCAGCAGAGGGTTGCAATGCCATTTAAAGTCTAACTTCTAGGAACTAGAGAGTACATTTAGAGGTGTTGAGGGGAAAAATAATGTATTTTGTGTTCTGTCCACTAGAGAGCAGTGAAATGAAACAAAAAGGAGGAGAGGTGCTTCTTCATTAACATTCTTGCATGTAGGAATGCACAATAGGAGTTTTTAATTATCAACTTTTTTCATTTTATAGGCTAAACTGGATATTGCATTTGGAACTCACCATACGTAAGTAACAGCTATGAAGCAGAAAGCTCTACTTCTAAAGATGACTACAGAGTTGGTACATGCAGTTACCATAATCGGACTAGTAACTACTGTCTAGTATCTTAAAGTATTTGAGATAGGAAGATAATTATTACTGTCTGTGAAAACATAATTCTGAAGGCCTAATGTATACTGATGAAATTTAGAAGTATCTTTCATGTTTTATGTGTATCTGTTTCATTTCTCTGCAAGTTATTTTAAAGTCATAAAACTGGGTTTCATAGAAATTGCTGAGTCTTAAAGAAAAATTTCCTTAATTATTTTGTATTTATAGATCATAGGATTGTTCTAGTTTAAGGAGACAAATCAGCTATTAGGTAGATATGAGATGTGCAAGTTAGGTAATTGAAGTCAGTGAACTGCAGATCGTGGCTCTTAACTCATGCCCTAGTACCAAAACTGTAATGCTGACTTGATCAGTCATTGGCAGGTTGGACACAACACTGATTTACTGCTCAGTTTTTGCAGTTAACATGCGTGATCTGGAAGTCAGTACTGAATTTTGGGGTCTTCTCAAAGAAAAAACTTTAATTTGATATTATAGAAGTGTCACAAAGGGAATTTTGTAGATTGCAAGCTACAGATAAGAATAGATGTAATCTTATGTCTCGTAGTGAAGTTCTTTGGTTTCAGAGCACTGCAGTATTTTTTTAATCGATCCTTTTGTATAACTTGCTTTATGAAATATGACATTATGTTAAAAGACTGATCTCAAATCCCCATTTAAGGTACATCTGTGTTTCCTGGTAGAAAGCATAGTGACCTCCTTGCCTGTTTGGAGAAGAATATGCAAATAAAAGAAGGAAATTAGCATTTTAAAAATTAGTCTTGCTTCTCTCTGTTTGGTGAGGGACATAGAAGGAACTGAGATTGTCTTTCAAATTGGTAATTTTTAAAGCTTTAGCTTATTTTCACTTAAGCAGTTTAAGCAGCAGCTGTCATTCTCTGTATGCTCAACTTTAAGGTTTGTTTTTTTTTCTTCCATCACCCTTTGGGATAAACAAGTGATAGTCATGTTAAATGCTACAGTTCTTTAACCCTGTATTTTAAAGGGTTGTTCTGGGTAGTGTATCTCTGAATGCATGTTCCACTGTAGATGGAGCACAACAAGTGGGTAGCAGACCAGTAAATCAGATCTTTGTGGGTAATGAAACAATCTTGTTCTAAGAGAAACTTAACAGATTTCACCCCATCAAATATAAAGACTTAGATTCACGTAATTCCTGTTGTATGATGTAAAACTTAAATTACATTTCAGTGATTTTAATTTTTAAGGTAGTGGTGTTTTGGTCAGTTAATCACTTTTATGTACCTTAATCTTGCATGTTATTCTGCTGTAAAATACTTATTTTACTGTCAGCTCAATCTGTGCTTGGGTCAAGGCATAACAGAGATGTAGGGAACTATTTTGTCATTAGGGGCTCTTGCATATTGCACAAACTGTGCAGTAAGCACAGGACAACATATGCAGGTACTTGAATGTTAGTTTGCTGAACTCTAACATTAAAAGCAGAAATTACTGACTAAATCATTGTCTAAATTTGAGCCTGATATGATTTGTGTAGCATTATCTTGCCGTGGGACAGCAATGGAAATACGCATGTTTTTCCTTACAGCTTTTTCTTGATCATCGGTTTCTATGGAAACCATCTCGTCCTTCAGGGTCACATGGATATGGTGTCTTTACATAAATACTGAAAACATGTATATGAAAATTTGAGCACTTATGTTACAAAAAATACAGATATTTATTTTTAACTCAAGTACTAGTTTTAAAACTCCTTTGTGCTGTAGCTTGAGGTTAGATAAATAGCTTTCTTGCCATTCCAATGGTTAGTTACCTACATATCATCTTTTATTTTAAAAGTTATGAGCTTAAGAGAAAAGAACGAGGTTTTAATAAATTCAGCTATAAACAAAGGCCTTTTTAATTCTTTTTTAACTATCTGCAAAGGAGTAAGTTTATCTGAAGAACATAACAGATACAGAAAGTGTTCTGCAAGTATTCATTTTTCATTTGGGAAATCAGTTGAATGAGATGTTAAGCTGTACTCTGAAATATATCATATGATGCTACTGACAAAATATATGGGAATAGTCTAATGACTGCCACGTGAGTTTGGCATGCACATGGATTGAAGTCTTAAGTGTTTGCACACTATGCAGAACAACTCTTTGGAAAATAATTGTTTTGGAGCATTTTAATGAATTGTTAATTTATCTCCTACTCTAAGTGTACTTGAAACGGACAAAGTGTTACATCTTTTTTTTAAAGGAAAATGATGTTGTTGTTATACGAAGAAGGTCTTCGAGTTGTGATACATACATCCAATCTTATTGCTGAAGATTGGCACCAGAAAACTCAGGGGTAAGCAACAATCTCTAGCAGGTATATGTTTACTTTAATTCTGTAGGTATCTGCTACTGCTGGTAGGTCAGATGATCCGGTGTTACAAGTCTTAGGAGTGTAAGGTAGAGCTATCCTGCAAAAAAAATTAAACCTAAAATGGTGGTAGCTGTCTAAGCCTGAATTCTACTTGCTTTCTGCTCTAAACAAAACTGTGGCCTGAGCTGGCTGTTACTTTAAACTCAGTCTGACTGATTTAAGATCATTTATTATGCCATGCTGTCTCTTTATGAAAAAACTACCTAGTTATAAAGTACTCCTTACACAAATCTGAAGCAGCTATTTAAAAATTATCTTAATACTGCAAGAATAATGTGAATCTGCAAATGTTCTGTTTCTGCTGTGACTGTATCTAGAATGTAACCTGGTAAATGCTGGGCACGATTGGTTCCGTAATACAGTAGGTGACCCAGTGTCCTTTCCTAGGAAGCAATTTTCTTCCTGATTTTTTTTTTTTTTTAGAAATTTTTAAACTTAACGGCCGGCTTGGGACATAGTTTTGTTTAGAGCACAGAAAACAGAACTAAGTGGTATGTTAATATAAGGCCCCTCAACCTCTTGTTTTCTTGACTATTTTTATGGAAGCATTTTTTGGTTAGTTCCCCACAGTAAATCAGAGTATAAGATTTCTTCATCAAACTAATTGAAAATGGCTTTTAAGAAGTTACTGTCACCTTGACATCTGTTTTGCTGCCATTAAATATGGCAAGTTTTTGAAACTTTTCATTTGTCTGAGGCAAGCTCTCATAAGGGTGTTTCAGTGGCAAAAATGTAACCGCTGATTTTTTTTGCCTTTAAATCTTTTACTTAGGGATGGCTTTAGTATCTTTTGACAGTTAGCTTTTCAGAAAGCCAAGAAGGCATGAAAATATCTATTCAGGATGCTTAACAAGCTGCCCTACTTGTCAAACATGAAAAATGTTTTTCTTTTTAGTTTTTGCACACTGCAATAATATGCAGTATCACCAATATGATGGTTCACTGGCTTCTCTGTTTTATAGGCTTCTGAATTACAAAGGATAGTATCAACATGTTGTGAAGTTGATAATGCAGAACCTTTGGGTTTCCATGGCTACAATAACGTGTAACTGGAAAGAAATACTAGATGTTTTCCCAGCGTAGTGCCCACCCTGTTTTATTCTGATGGAAGTTCTGGAGAGGCCAGTTATCATTGTGGGCTACTCTTCAAACTATGCAGAACTTCCAGACATCCTAATTGGTGTTTTTCTGTATCAGTACACAAACCAGTAGCTTAGCAGAATGTGTTGCTGTATTCTATTCATACGTAAAATCTTGATGAAAGGGCTACTGGTTGATAAGTCTGAGCCTGGCCGGTTTTAACAGTGGTGAAAGCTGTAAAGGTATGCATGGATAAATATGTTGAGATTGTGCTTGGTTTTTTTCATTTGAAAGTATTGGTTTTATGGTATTGAGTATAAGATGACTATTCTGTAATTGTAAAGGCAAGTTACTTTATAGTTAGTATCACAATAAATCTGTCTAGAAGTCATTTAGGACCTTCAGATGTGCTTTAATCACTTACTAAACCCATGTGTTAATGTATGGTGTCCTTGGTTTTGTGTCTTTGTTTTTAGAATATGGCTAAGCCCTTTATATCCAAGGCTGCCTCAGGGAACAACTGATTCTGCTGGTGAATCTGAAACCAATTTTAAATCTGACCTAATTAGTTACTTGATGGCTTACAATTCTCCTGCGCTTAAGGAATGGATAGATCTGATTCAAGAACATGATTTGTCAGAGACAAGGTATATGTTATCTTGTGTTTGTAGTAACTTGCGTGCTTTTTATCCAAAAAACTAAACATCTCTGTTAGGATCTATTAGACCATGGGTTTGTTTTGTAAGCTTACCTTGTTTCAGACTTACATGTTCAAACATGAGTCTAACTTTAGGCAGTTTTTTAAATCTGTCTTATGCAGATTAGGTTGAAATGACCAACTTCTAGTTTTATAAACATGCATTTTAAAGGAATGAAAAAAGGGACATCAGCAGTAACTTGACAGAAGGTAGCTGTAAGTAATAGACACTCAGAGTTTCATTTAAGTCAGTCTGGCTTAAATATTTGCTCCAATAAAATTACCAGTGGAAAAACCTGAGTTGTGTTTGGTTTGTCATGTAAGAGGGATCATATAAGCAAAGGTAATTGTAATGGGGTTTTCATTAAGAATAGGCTTCTGTACTTTTAAGGCAAAGTTCAATCCATATATGTATGCATAGAATTTTGCCCATTACAGCATGGATTGTGTCTGGTAGGCAATGTTATGTTAAGCAATAATACACTTTGTCTTGAAACAGTCTTCTCTAATGTCACTTTGCTGATATTACTTAAAATAATTCAGGATGCTTAATTCTACTAGATACATCCTGCATTTCCACCAAAATATGGTATTTACTTCAGAAAGTGTAAATCTCCTTGACTGCTTAATAGCAGTTTTATAAGCTGGCAAAAATTTGTTGAAAAGAAAAGCTGAAAAAGGTCATAAACTGTGGTGGAAGTAGACTGAAAATTTGTCTAGTTTAATGTAGAAGATAATAAATGTGCTTTTTTTCTTTACATGGAATAAGATTAGAAGGGAGGAGGGGGAAGTATGTACCTTATAGTCAGGTTGGCTGAGCCGTAGCTGATGTGAGTTTGTGCATGGGTTAGGGAAGAGCCACTTCTTAGAATAAGGATCAGTTCATTGCCATATAAAATGTGTAGGGGACATTCGTTCATGGATAAAGATAGGCATGCGATGCAGTAAGGAACAGCTTCTTAAACCGTCTGTTTGTTGTGACTCTGGGCAGATCTCTTTGTTTTCAGGGCAAAGTCAAACAGGTTACTAAACCATTATTAGGAAGACAATTGAAAAAGCTGTACTTTGCATCTGAGCTATTAGGTGCCCAAATGAAATCTCGTACCTGAATCTGCTGATTTGGATGTGGCAATAGGTTGCCTTTACTCAAAATTACACACCCAATTTGTGCCAAACAAGAGCTATTTGAATTTATTGCTAGCATCATCTATCTTCTGCATTTTTGTACACAGAAATAGATGGAGTTCCTGTCCATGCTATAGAACAGCCTGGTGGTGCATGACAGCCATATAGGATACTAATAATAAACTATACAGCTGAAAATCCACTTTTCTTTATATTGTTAAGATTAAATGTGAAAGGTTAAATATTTCTGGTTGCAATTCTGTGTTCAACCTTGCTGATAGGTTTTACTCAAATACCTTAGTACTTTACAAACCCAAATACTCCAGAGCTGCAAATAACTTGGTGTTGTTTTTTTTTTCTGTAGAGTATATCTGCTTGGTTCTACCCCTGGACGATACCAAGGTAGTGATAAAGAAAAGTGGGGTCATCTTAGGCTCAGAAAGGTACTAAAACTGTAACCTCTTTTGTTAACATCCTTTTAACTGTAAATATAATTTTGGAGAGCATTCTTTAGTTCCTTTCAATTTTTCTAGTTATGATCAGCAATCTTTTAATACACTGTTACAGTTTAACTTAGTAATAACATAAGCTTGCAACTTATGACAGTGTAGACTTTGCACTCCCAGGTAGCCAAGAAGACCAACGACATCTTGGCCTGTATCAAGAATAGTGTGGCCAGCAGGAATAGGGAAGCGATTGTGCCCCTGTACTCAGCACTGGTGAGGATGCAGCTTGAGTACTGTGTTCAGTTTTGGGCGCCACAGTATAGGAGAGACATCGAGGTGCTGGAGCATGTCCAGAGAAGGGCAGCAAAGCTGGTGAGGGGTCTGGAGAACATGTCTTATGAGGAGCGGCTGAAGGAATTAGGATTGTTTAGTTTGGAGAAGAGAAGACTGAGGGGAGACCTTATTGCTCTCTACAACTACCTGAAAGGAGGTTGCAGTGAGATGGGAGCTGATCTCTTCTCCCAAGTAACTAGCGATAGGACAAGAGGAAATGGGTTCAAGTTGCACCAGGGGAGGTTTAGGCTGGACATTAGGAAAAAATTTTTCACTGCAAGAGTTATCAAGCATTGGAACAGGCTGCCCAGGGAGGTGTTTGAGTCACCATCCCTAGATGTGTTTAAAAGTTGTGTAGATGTGGTGCTTAGGGACATGGTTTAGTGGCGGACCTGGTAGAGTAGGGTCAATGGTTGGACTAGATGATCTTAAAGGTCTTTTCCAACCTAAACGATTCTATGATTCTATTCTATGACTTCTTGTCTGCTGTTGGTGTTTCTAACAAGTGTGATGCTATCAAAATGCAGTCTTCTGTGCCTGGGAACAAATACTGCCTTTTTCAAAGGCACTCACTGAGAGAAGATGTGTTGATATAGACTTGCCTGCATGTAGGGAGCAGGCTTATTTTATTTACTTAAATGTTAAGGGCTATTACATTTTTTTTTCCCCTAAAGACCTGGCAAATAACCATCAAATTAAGAACCCATTTGCACATATCTGATGTCATCAGTTCAGTTGGGTTTTTAGTTTTGTTCTACTACATTTCTAGGATCTTGATTATTTTTTTAATTAATTTTTAATCAACTGAATAATTGGGAACATAGATTATTATTAATTTACCCGTACCCCCTCCTGCATTATTTACCCTCCTGCATTATTTAGGTAAGTCATAATGGTAAATCTTCATACAATATTGCATCTCAAGTTCGTAGGACCCCTTTTTCAGTATTTATTTAGAATCAGGTAAGGCGTTCCATGTCGTCTGTTAAATGCCTCTCATAATTGGGGAATTTTTAACCTGCATCTCCTGCTGAAGTGGCATTATTTCAAATTCCATTGTGAATTTTACATGGATTTCTAATGCTGTCCATGGCAAACTTCAGCGACCTTACAAAATGTCTATTTGTCACATTGCTTTTCAACACAAGGTTGCTCTTTTAGACCTCCCCTTGCTTGTAAAGAGCTTGCCCTTTCTGATGTATGTTGTCTGTGTGGTTTTTTTTGTCTAGTAAGACACTGAATGAAAACAAATAAAATAGAAAAAGCCTGTAAAGGATAAAGATGATCTTGTGGCAAATGTTTGTGTGATTAAAAAGATTAAATTTTTTTGTGACAATGCAGATAGATCTGGTGACACTACACTGATGACTGAAGCCATTTAGTTGTGTCCTCTCTAGAGGGGGGAAGAAGGTAGCCACTACATACAATTTAATATGTGCCTATATCCATCTGTTTTTAATGTGACTTTAAATTCCATTCACAGCTACAGAACTCCTCTAAAAAGATTATTTTAATTTTCTCTTCCATTGTTCTTTTTTCCCCTCTTATTCTGGGCTTCTATTGTAGCTGGGGCTTTAGGACATGAGAGGAATTTTATGGCCAACAACCACTAAATATAAAAAGATTGTTGTTTAATTTATTGTGACTTCTGAAGCTAATGTTTCATATTTTTAGGAAGAGCTGTTAGCATTCTTTCTACCCATTATTTAATGGTTGGCTTCAGTGCTTTTGGATAAAACTTGTGATGTTTGATCTTCTGTTGAAGGAACAGTGGGTTTATTTGGAGACCCTGATTACTTTTTTTGTTGTGAAGTTCAATAGATAGTATGAATGTTAATCTCTTTTCTTGTCAGAAGTTAATTATAGAGGATTTATTATATCAGAAGCAATATCAACCCCCTAATTAAGGTTTTCTTTGCCTGTTGAAGTCTAACAATGTTTTAATTACCCTCACTAGCTTTTGAAAGAGCATGCTTCGTCGATACCAGCACAGGAATCCTGGCCTGTTGTTGGACAGTTCTCAAGCATTGGTTCAATGGGAGCTGATGGGTCCAAATGGCTGTGCTCAGAGTTCCAGGAGAGCTTGGTGGCTGCAGGCAGCAGTGTGACAAGTCTCCTTAAATGTGATGTTCCAATTCATTTGGTATGTCCTTTTAGGTGCTAGTGACCTTTATTTAACACTTATTCATTTGTTGTTTAAACCTTAGTCATTGGTTTGCTTTTAACTTTTAGAAGACATTAATGTAGCTTTCATCCTTAAATTATTGGGATGGCACTTAGTGGCAGTTACTTGTGTATGGTATACTATAAAAATGTACTGTTATTTCCATCTGCGTGACAGTAGAGTATATATACTCTAATAAAAATTATATTCTCACTCTATAGCTTGTTTTCCATTGGGTTTTGTAGATGCAGCTGTTTCTGCTACTGAGATGTAACCGAGTGATTAATACCTACAACAAATTCTTTTCTAACCTGGTTATTTTGGTCAGGTTATTAGCACAATTAAAGGGAGGAGCAGAAACAAGTTTGTAGCAGCAGCTTGTTAAATCAAGAAGAAAATATTGTCAAACTAAACTCTTACCATGTGTTAATTGCCCCTGCGTATTCGTATTTGATATACGAGTCTAAAATCTCATAAAATAACGTTAAGAGCTTACTTTGACCACTGTGGAAAGTGGTTGGAGCACGATTGTTTGAGTCTTGCTGGTTAATTTCGTAAGCTCTGCAAGAGAGGTAGAAATAAAGACTGCCTTTGTTAGTGGCACATGACTAGTTTTAAGCTGTGGTGTAATTTTATTAATTCTGAAAAATGAAGCTTTTAATGTTTCAGGTTTTTTTCTCTTGTTTTCTTTAAGGTGATTTTTGTTTGAAAATTAACAGCTTGTGTATTTAGAGCTGTGTTATTGAAGTAATTTTTTTTCCCCTCCCCCATGCCTACATGAAGGTTTATCCTACTGTGAACAATGTGAGGCAAAGTCTGGAAGGCTACCCTGGTAAGCAGATGAACCCCCATTTATTAGTATTTTGTGGTCAGCATGTCCTGCAAAATCGGTTCACTGGTTGGTGCTGAATGAACCTGAAGCTGTCATCTTGCTGAGAACTTGATTCTTTTATTACTGTTACTGGAGCTATGTCTCTAGCTCTCCTATTGTGGTTGAATAGAAAAGCTTTGTGTGCATTGGTATATAATATTTAAGTCTGTATAGCCTTCTTCATACATCACTATATAGGAAAGAATAGCTCTAGCTCACTGTTCTAATTCCAGTCATATGCTCATTTTAGCGGAAAATTCAGGTTTGCATGTGTCAAGTTCTCCTTGTTTTTTCTTAGCAGTGTCATCCTACATGTCAGATACAATAGAGGATTAGATGTTTCATACTCACTAGTTATTTTTTTAATATTGCAATATGCAATTTTTCTGTTCAATCTTCTCATGTTTGTGTCAATGAAGTAAATATATTTGTATAGAAAGCATAGCCTCAGCCAGCTTGAAAGAGGAAGTGGTAATGTGTCTGTCTTCTCTGATGCAGTGAAGCTTCTGTATCTCAAAAGCATGCACTTATGTGGGTTATATCCATGCCTGCTAAGGGAGCTGGCTGATGTCAATGTGCAGCTGTTGTTGATTAATCTTCAAAAGGTCAAGGTAATTGGAAGAGATTCATGAGGACTGAAAGAAAGGAATCCTTTCCTGTCTGCGGGAAGGATAAGAAGGAGGATCTGGGTAACTATGGGCCTGGCAGCCTCACCTTGATCCCTGGGAAGGTGATGGAGCAAAGAATCCTGGAATACATTTCCAAACGTATGATGGACGAGATGATGATTGGGAGTAGTCTGCATGGATTTATAAAGGAGAGATTATGCGTAATTAACCTGATGTCTTTCTACAATGAGATGACTGGCTTGATGAATGAGGAGTGCACTGGATGTTGTTTATCTTAACTCTAATAAGGCGTTCAACACTGTCTTCTGTAACATCATTGCAGACAACCTTTTGAAGTACAGGGTGGATGAGTGGATAGTGAGGCGGACTGGAAACCAGTTGAAGTGCCAGGCCTCAATGGTTGTGATCAATGGCACAAAGGCCAGGTGGAGGTCAGCCACTAGTGGTGGTGTGTGCCAAGCATTGATACTGGGGCCATGCATTTAATATCTTTGTTAGTGACCTGGATGGTGGGGCAGGCTACACCCTCAGTGAGTTTGCAAATGATACAAACTCAGGAGTGGTTGATGTATCAGATGGTTGTGCTGCCATTCAGAGGGACTGTACAGTCGGAGAAGGGGGCTGACAAAAAGCTCACACAGTTCAGTAGAGGGCACTGCAAAGTACTGTGCTGGGGCAAGAATAACCCCAGGCACCAGTATGCACTGGGGATGGACCGAGAAAGCAGCTTTGCAGAAGACCTGGGAGTGCTGGTGGTCACGAAGCTGAAGATGAGCCAGGAATGCACTCTTGTGGCAGGAAGGCCAACAGCATCCTGGGCTGCATTAGGAAGCATGTTGCCAGCAGGTGGAGGGAGGTGACCCATCCCCTCCATTTAGCACTGGTGAGACCACATCTGGAGTGCTGTGTCCAGTTGTTGGCTTCCCGGCACAAGACAGATGTGGACATACTGAACCAAGTCCAGCAAAAGGCCACAAAGACAAATAAGGAATTGGAGCATCTGTCATCAAGGAGAGGCTGAGAGAGCAGGATAATTCTTCCGCCTGGAGAAGAGAATTTTTGTGGGAGATCTTATCAATGTGTATAAATACCTGATAGGAGGATGCAAAGTAGAGGCAGATTCTTTGCATGGTGACCAGTGAAAGAACAAGAGGCAATGGACATAAATTGAGATACAGGAGATTCTAGTGTACACTTGCAGCAAAAACATTTTCTGATACTTAAATGGGACAGGTTGCTCAGAGAGGTTGTAGTGTCTCTATTCTTGGAGATACTCAAAACCTGGCAGGACACTGTACTGAGCAGTGTGCTCTGTTCAATCCTGCTTTGAGCAGGGAGTTATTGAAAATGATCTCCAGAGGGTGCTCCCAACTTCAACACAGTTCAGTGATTCTTTGGCATTGCTGAATCCATAAATATGTGTTCCTGTTCTAAGCGTATGCTCCTATGTAGTATGAAGTAGAGTAGCTGTTGAGCTCTTCTAACAATTGGTGGAATTTAAATACAGGGCTAGCAGGAGTGCTTTCAGCTCTTTTTCTTTCCTCTGAATCGAGCAGTGTTTGGACATACCTATAAACTCACTGGCTGCAGTTTCTACGTATCTATGGTTTCCGCAAGTTAAGTTATGGTTTTTTGAAATACATCTAGTTGTCTACAGCATCTGTTTAGTGAAGTTGATACTCCTGAAAGTTGGAGATGCAATCTGCAGAATGACTGTCATTTCTTTCATATTGTGAAAAAACTTGGTGAATTATATAACTCTATATTTGTGCAAATGAACAGCTCTGTGGACTCCTGCAGTTAGTGCATCCCTGAGAGTAGTAAAGCTGTTGTAACAGGTCCTCATGGTGTCTTCTAGGACAGGTTGAATGCAGTAGGTTTTGCATCATGTTTTTAATACACAACACTAGTATACCTCAGTATGCCGTGGGTGATTTGTCTTTGTTAAATTCATTTCAAGAAATCACGATGTGCATTAGCTAAAGACCAAATCAATACAAATACAATTTCATCAGAGAAGTTCTTGGTCTTTAAAATAATGTTGCTTGGTAGTTTTGTGGGGGGTTTTTTAGGTTTGGTTGGGTTTTTTTCTGAAAGCTGCTTATTTTATTCCCTCTAGCTTGTATGGGTAATGATTCTAATCTGTTGATATCAAGTGGTATCATAACAAAAAATTACCCATAAACATCTGTCTTCTAAGAGGACTTAATTTGATACCCTGTATATGGTTTCTCTTTTTCCTAGTGTAAATCTGCCATGTAGTGTTTAGGAGCTTGCTGAATTGTAAGAATGAAAAAAAAAAAAAAAAAAAAAAAACAAACCCGGCCCTATATACCATTTTATACTACTGGAGCATTTAACCATTTTCTGAAAATAATTTGTGAGGATAGTACAGATAACTTATTCCCCAAGATGCTTGTTGCTTTTAGAATGTCTTTCAAAAAACAAATGTACATGTTCTATTTTTTTTTTCTCTCCTTAAGCTGGTGGCTCGCTTCCATACAGTATACAGACAGCACAGAAACAGTTGTGGTTGCATTCCTATTTTCAGTAAGTGGAACTCAATTGTTTGTTTGTTTTTCTTAGGCTGTACGTTTAAACTTACAATGCTGGAATGTTTGAGTGTTAAAAGCAAATTAAGGGGAAGTGGCGAGAAGCATGATATTCTTGAAGTCCTTAAAATAAAAGCCTTTAGTTCCATATCTGCTGGTCTTATCTCCAAAACATAGTCAAAATGTGCTATTTGCCTCTAAAAACGATATGGGACATTGTTGCTAATGGAGGACGCTACCAGATTTTGGATTCTGTAAACTTCTATTTAAGCTTTCCTTCTCTGAACTGGAATAATGTTATTCTTCTTTTTCCCCTTTTTTTTTTTTTCCTTTTACAATTGTATTTCACTTTCCCACTTGTGCCTTGGTATTAACAGGATTTCAACTGAGCCACAACAGGGTTAGGAAGGCTATTTTTGTTTTTTTTGAGTTCAGCAGTCCTGCTGCAAAAATTCTCAGTCCCTTATTGTAGGTAGTGTCATCTTTTGTTAAAGGTGCCTGACGTTTTCCAGTAAGAACTTCTATTTTCACTTGCTACTGATTTTGCCAAAGTCTAGCACATTCTGTTACAGATGCTTCCTCAGGCTGAATCTTTAAAAACTTAAGCGTGTTTTGAGAACAATGGGAAAAGTTGTTTTGCACAGATTAAAAAAAAATAAAGTCTGGTAAACTCTTACAAGACCACAGCTCCCCATTCCTTTCACCAGAAACTTAACTCTTGCAGGTGGAAGTTACACTGGTAAAATACTTTATCCATAGAGTTTACCCAAGAGTTTGTAAAGTTGTGTATATATTCAGAAGGCTGTGAATACAATTGCTAGTTGCAGAGAGCATCCTCCATTCTGGAGTGAACATGATTGCTGCTGTGAGCCTTGCTGGTCAATGTCCAAGGAATGGTACTGGAACGAAAAGTATGTGAGGCTTTCTCTCTTCTGCTTTTGCAGTGTGCCCTCTGAGCACATTCAGCAAAGGAAGAAAGCTACAAACACCTTCAAGATTGTTCAGTCATGATTCAAAAATTGAGATCATAAAACGGGGTGTGCCTGTGCAGCCTTAATTCAGTTTCTATAAGGATACACCTCATGAGAATCTTACCAAAAAAGGTTACTTTTTCCAGTTAGTCTTTTATTTAGTGCAGAGAACATTACATGATAATGAGACTATTCATTGTTCCTGTTCAGTGAGAAAACACCTACGTACCTGTGTCATTGGGCATATTAAGGTCCTGCTCTGGCAACAAAAGGGCTGTTTTAAATTCATCTATTGAATTGGTTGCAGATGACAAGTGGCCCTGCATAATTGCTCTGTAGTGACTACCCAGATGCAGATTGTTACCCTGAAGTAATATGAGACACTAGCCCTTGAGGAGACCCTGTATGTAAGCTGTTACCATAGAGCAGATGACATACAGCAGCTTCTTATCTGTTGTAACCTGAGGGACACAGAAAATGGTAGGTCCTGCTTCAATAGAGTTAAATATAAGACGAGCTACTTTAAAGACTTGCCATAATGCAAATCTTTGGGCAGTAGAGGGATTAGAGGAATTTGCCTTTACCTCACTGGAAAATAATACAAAACCAGCAAGAAACTAGGGATCCTACCAGAGTTGAAAGAAGAGAAATACTTTATACTTACAGTAAAGGCGAAGGAATAGCTCCTTTTTACAAGTAGGGGGCGATTAATGGAGTTGGAAAATGGTGTCCTATAGTCTCATCCCAAGAGGTAGAACCTCTGCCCAGGCGTACAATTTTTATAATGTCTGTGGGCTGTTTTTCTAGCTCTTCTGCCAGTTGAGTGTATTTAACTAACCTGTAATGCAGCTCTGAATTGTACTTTCTCAAAAGAATAAGATGACTAAACTTAATATTGGTTTCCCTTTTCTGATCATAGCAAATGCTTACTGGACTGCTTTGTTAGATTAGCTACTGTGTAAATAGTACAGCTGCAGTTTTTTCCTTTCAGTATTACTCAGAGAAGGAGAGATTTGCAATGCTTAATGACTTCTGTTAATTGCTGCTTTTGAAACAGTTGATCACCTTTAAACAGTACATAAAACAGTGTATTTTAATGCTCATTTTAATTGATTGACTTTTAATACCACATGCCTTTATGTTTGTGCTGTTACCTTGTCAAATTTTTATTTTCAAAGAATGGAAGAAGTTGGTTTGACAAAAGCTTGTTTGACTTGTTGACAAGTCCATAATCGTAGTTGTATTAGAGCTTTATGTGTTCTTTAGGCCTGTAGAATTTTGAAGAATAATCACCTTCCTCTCAGTTTGAAGAACTACAGTGGTGTTCTGCTAACATAAAAGATGAGATGTGGGGCATTTACACAGAGGACCTACTGTTCTCTTATGGTCGAGACTAATGGTGTGAATTGTTTTAACTATGCTCGAGCCTTCTTGCCAATATTGAGATGGAAAACCCATTCATTATTTGAAGAAAGAACTAAATAATGAAAGAGGTAGGGACGTAGAAAACTAGTTATTCCTGGCTCTGTTTATGGGTTGAGTGTGTCTGCACAGATTAATTTTCAGGATGTTGGGATTATCTGGCCTCCCTGTCTCAGTGGCTCCACTTGTAAACGGGCCTGTGTCTGCTCCTCTATCTCATTTGTGCCAGAAATCAGACACTGGTGGCAACTGATACTTGCTGTATGTCTTCCAGCTAAATACACTGTGATTGCAATGTAGTCTCGTTTTTAACCTCAAAAATTCATTGCAGAGTAAAACAAATATTTACCAAATGTTTAAAAAAAAAAAACCCCACACTTCTGAAATTTTGCAAGTGGCTAAGTATATATAAAAGCAACAACTTGTAAGCATTCACATTTGTAGTGCAGTGCAAGTGAGTGCAAAGTATTTTCTATATTGCAAAAGATACCTTACTCATGGTAGAGAACACTTTCCCCTCCTTCTTCCTTTCCCGAAAAAACAAATTACATGAAACTCAAAAATAGCTATTGGAAAAATGGAGGGATGGGAGGGGCAAAAGCTGTCACGTTTTGAGTTGGAAAGTAGATTACCTCTTTAATTCAATGCACCTAATCATCCTGTTAGAGGTGGTGTAATTAAAAAGAAAGGAAAGTGCCTGACTGAAATGCCATAAAAGACTGGGAGGGAGGGAGTAGCAGCAAGTTACTGGTAAAAATGTCAGGATTAGTGGTCTAAAGTCAGAGTTAAGCTGTATTAGTAGTAAGGAGTTCTAGTCCTAGGAGTGTAAAAAGAATAAAAACGCAAAACTAGTAAAGGCTTTCATGTTTTACTCTTCAAATTCTGATAATACCTACTCACATAACTCCTTTTCCTCACTCTACACTTGAGCTTTTAGTTTACATGGTACCATGAACTCTGTCAAAAAAACCCCAACCCTACTTCAAGCTGTGGTTTTGCTCCATAAAATTTCTCAAAGCTAGTTTCATTTAACTTACCATATTTACCTCTGATGAGACTGAATATGCCTGAAGTTTACTGCAACATGAGATCAGTCCTATGTATGTCCTCTGCCAGCTATATTTTGATGAAGTTTACAGCTTAAAATGTGTTAAGCCAATTTGACTAGAAGTAGCTTGAAATTGTTATATTGACATATGCTCTCATCCTTGCTGTGCAAAGCAACTGGTCTTGTATTTTACTTCAGAATTTTTGTAATGTTTTGGCTTTTTTTCTAAAATATGCCAGGAAAGTTTCATGGTGAAGTTGAAATTTAGCTATATTAAGAATAGATTAAATGAGATATTGTACCCATGTGAAACTCCTTCCAGTTCTTTTGGTTTACCATTGCATTATGCATTCTGGAGATAAGGTGACTTTTAGGCTGAAGGGGAAAAAAAATTCCTAGGTACTTTGCTAATAATGCTTTTACTAAAAGCATCTAAATTTTTCAATGAGGTAATTACTTAAAAAACAAACAAAAAAACCAACACAAAACAAACAAAAACAAAACAAAAAAACCCCAAATACCACTACACCCCAAAACCAACCAAACCTGGTCGAAGAACATAATCACTTTCCCCTTTTTGTCCTTACGTATTTCTGCTGTCCTAATAAAGAGGATATGTCCAAAATGTATGCTCCCCTTTTCGATTTTAACTTTCTGGAATACCAGTTTCAGTCACTTGTAATTGAAGCTGACTGCAATGAGATTACTGTAGAATGCAAGAGAAGTGGTAGTACTCTTGCTAAAACACAGTAATTAATTCTATGTGTCAAAGATGATAAGGAGGCAAAAAGGCAGTAGACTGAGGTAGCATCTCAAAATTATTGCAGTTAATAGTGGGGGGAGAAGTTTGTCCTCGACTAAGGCAGTGAGATCTGAAGCAAATCTGTGTTCAATTCCCAGTTCTACTGTTTTTCCTGTTTTTCATTTCTACAATGTTACTGGAGTTACCTAATTATTTTTGTGCCTTAAACTTAAAGATGTTTACCTAAACTGTTAGTTGTGAGATAAAAGCTATTAACAAGAATTGTTGAGTTATGGTATAGCCTTACAATCTGTATGCATGTATGTAATGTGTAGAGTTCTGTAAGGGAACACAAGTTTAGCTGTTTCTATATCATATATATAGTCTGTTCTTCAAAAACAGACTTCAGTGTGGCTTACATCAAAATATAAAGATGTCTAGTTTGCTCCAAACCATGCATACGGCATTTCAGCTCTTGCCATTTAGGAATACAGGACCAGTTCTCAGAAACTGTTTCCTTCATCAGAGGATAGGGTTGTTAAAATAAGTAGGTCTTGACCCCTGAACTACAAAGCCTCTTGTCTTAACTCATGTAAAAGTTAGTCCTGAAAGTCAACTTCCACTTCAATCTTTGTAGGCTTTTAAATGGACACAGTTTACTTCAGAGGTTTTTTGGAGCTGATTGATTCTTTCGATTTGCCTTTTAGAAGAGAATGCTAAATTAGGGAAACAAGATTGTGACAACAAAAACTAGAGCCTATTATATTCCAAACTGAGGAGAGAAGAGTCTCTGAGTAGAGACCTCCTCTGAGTAGTGGAAGGTGTATTTGGAAGCCTTCTTCCTGATTTTGAGTGAGGACTAACAGCTGTGAGTGGAATGTGCTTCTATATGCCATGATTTCATACCTTCAGTTATGTACATATATTTACTGCTTGCTTACAGTTTAGTTCTGTAACATTGATGCTGAATTAGTCCAGCAATGGCTTGTTGTTTTAAAACAGTTTTTTTATATAAATACATAGATATGACTGCTGCTCTCTTTAGCCCTCAAATTTCCTCAGTGGCTTAGAGACACAGAAAAGGGAAGAGGAAGGGTAGTGTCAACGATCTATCAGTTGCTCCTTGCCTCTACTTCACGCGTAATAAATTGTAATGAGCTTGGGGATTCTTGCAAGGTATAATTTGCTGCCAAGCTCCTTTGCTTAAAGGCACTGATAGTCTTCAAAGAAGAAATATTGGCTGGAAGTTTGGACTTAGTTTCTTGAGTGCTAGCTGGAGTGGAGAAATGGGAAAACTTGTTAGGAGAGCCTGATACACTGAGGAGAATATCTGTTTGGTTTGTTTGTAAATTAAAAAAATAATCCTGCCCTTCTGGCTTCTTGTAAGATTGGATTTTGGGATTAAAAATAAGTTAAGAAAAATATTTTCAGCCTTCTGCAGGGGAAACAAGTATTAAATGTGAGAAGTATAGGGTAGTATTACTGAAAACATGGCACTGTAGTATGGTGAGTATTTTTAAACCTCAAAATAAAACTGTACATGAAAAGAATTCCTTTTATTTTTCTAGCAAATGGTCAGCAGAAGTCTCGGGTCGAAGTCATGCTATACCTCACATTAAGACATACATGAGACCCTCTCCTGACTTCCAGAAGATTGCATGGTTCTTAGTTACAAGGTAAACAACTAACTATATACATCTCACTTAAATAAAAAAAAAAAAAGTCGCATACAAAGTTCTTAACGGCAGGCCCAGGCAAGTTACTGCCGTAATCCTCATAATACTATAAGTAGTGATACAAATTTTTGTCTGTATTTAATGTTTCTTCATTGCATTGCCCCTTTTGGGGCTACAAGTTGAAAGGATTATGTGAGGAACTGTTGGCAATCACACCAAGATCTTGTCTGAGCTGTAACTGCCAATTTCGGGGTTCAGCATCAACTGAAGCTATAAGGATTTTTAAACCATAGGTTGAGTTTCTTTAACACATGCTGTATATGAATGTGCTGGTTTGTACAAAATAGATATGGGGGAAGCCTAAGTTTATCCTTGCACTGCCTTATCATTACAAAACATGCAAATACCTAATATTTGGAATCGGACGTTTTGTCTGATTGAGTTGTTCAGCAGTCTAGCTTGATGTCTAGCTTTGTATTTCTATTGTTTGGTTTTCAAAGAAGACAAAAGAGGGAGCAATAAATTTTTTGACTTGAGGGGAGAATGTCTTATTGTGAATGGAAAATACAAATATGTTTCAGTTTTGCCAAAACTGATTTTTGTTCAACCCTATATACTATAGATCACGATCTGTGTATCCTTAAGTGCTCAGTTACTTTAATCTTTTTTCCTCTTTGTATTTTGGCTCTTTAAATTTCATCACTCATTGATACTGTTGCCTGCAATAGTAGTAGTAGTTAAGGTGCTTTTTAAAGGATTTAAGTCATTCAAATGTGATGCTGAGTCCACCTAATAGAGAAATTAATGGTTGCTTCTATTTTTTTGTTTCTTCTATTCCACGATTTGCTACTATCAAAAAGCATTCACTATGTCTGTCAGTTAAAACATAATGTTTAAGTTTTGAATTATCCTGTAGAAGTAGGTTTTGATAACAGGATTGCACTTATTTTTTGACTCCCAACTTGATGTACTTCATAGCAGATACTGATGAAGGATTAACTACAACATGGTGCTGAATAGCACATTAAACCAAGAATAAATACTTCAATAAATACTTGCTTTCATAAATATATCAAAAGAACAAAATGCCAGGAGCAAAAGATATTGTTTAACACTTGCAGAAATGCTCTGTACTAAATGTATTATAATGTAGCTAGTCATAATTGAGCTATCCTTTAATCTTCCTAAGTCATCAAATTGAAGCTATTTACCAATACCAAGTTCACAGAATCATAGAATAGTTTGGGTTGGAAGGGACCTTTAAAAGTCATCTGGTCCAACCTCCCCTGCAATGAGCAGGGACATCTTCAACTCGATCAGGTTGCTCAGGTATCTGCTACCTCTCTGGGCAACCTGTTCCAGTGTTTCACCACCCTTACTGTAAAAAAAAAAAAAAATATATATATATATATATCTAGTTAAATTTACCCTCTTTTAGTTTAAAGCAGTTACCCCTTGTCCTATCTCAATAGGCCCTGCTAAAAAGTCTGTCTCCATCTTATAAGCTCCCTTTAAGTATTGAAAGGGCACAATAAGGTCTCCCTGGAGCCTTCTCTTTTCCAGGCTGAACAACCCCAATTTTCTCAGCCTGTCCTCACAGGAGGGGTGCTCCATCCTTCTGATCATCTTTGTGGCCCTCCTCTGGACTCGCTCCAACAGGTCCATGTCTTCCTGTGCTGAGGGCTCCAGAGCTGGACGCAGTACTCCAGGGGCAGAATCACCTCCCTCAACCTGCTGGCCACGCTTCTTTTGATGAAGCCCAGGATACAGTCGGCTTTCTGGGCTGCGTGCACACGTTGTTGGCTCATGCCCAGCTTTTCATCCACCAGTACCCCCAAACCCTTCTCAGGGCTGCTCTCAATGCCTTCATTCCTGGCAACTGGGGGTTGCCCTGATCCAGGTGCAGGACGCTGCACCTGGCCTTGTTGAACCTCATGAGATTCACATGGCCTGCTGCTTGAGCTTGTCCAGGTCCCTCTGGATGGCATTCATCCCTTAGGCATGTCAACTGCACTGCTCAGCTTGGTGTCATCTGCAAATTTGCTGAGGGTGCACTTGATCCCACTGTCTGTCATTGATGAAGATATTGAACAGTACTGGTCCCAATATGGAACCCTGAGGTGCACCACTTGCCACCTGGACATCTGAGCCATTGACCACTACTCTTGGGATGTGACCATCCAACCAATTCCTTGTCCACTGAACAGTCCACTCATGCTGTCTCTCCAATTTACAGAGAAGGATGTTGTGGAGGACAGTGTCAAAGACCTTTCAGAAGTCCAGATCGACATCTGTAGCTCTTCCCTTGTCCACTGATGTAATCACTCAATCATAGAAGGCCACTAGGTTGGTCAGGCAGGACTTGCTCTTGGTGAAGCCATGCTGGCTGTCTCAAATCACTTCTGTGTCCTCCATGTGCCTTGGCATAGCTTATAGGAGGATCTGTTCCGTGATCTTCCCAGGCACAGAGGTGAGTCTGAGAGCTTGGAAGTTCCCCTCTGAAACATGCAGAGAAGATTCAAAAGGCTGAATTTGGCTTGCAGATCTGTATGATACAAGTAGGCTTGTATAATTATCCACATGGGTTGTATGAACACCCTTCTATATATTGGCTCTGCTGCTCCCACTGTGCTGTAAAAATAGCAATAAAGAATAACACCCAAATCACTTTTTATGAAAAGACTGTTCTGATTGAACTGAAGTTCTGCTAGAAGTGCATTGCCACAGCTGTGGTACTTAAGCACTTTCTGCTGTGAAGATTATGCCTCACTGAAATGCTTTGTTTCTCTTTGCAGTGCCAATCTGTCTAAAGCAGCTTGGGGAGCTCTGGAGAAAAATGGCACCCAACTGATGATCCGTTCTTATGAACTTGGAGTTCTTTTCTTGCCTTCAGCATTTGTAAGTTCTAAGTTCAAGTACAAATCCTGGGATATGCTGAGAATCTGCAAATATTGATGAATACAAATGTGACTGAATAATCTACTTACTAGGTTCTGTGGTTTCAGGTTAGAAATAGCAAGTGCAGTTTTTACACAAGGTATTCTTTAAAACAGAAACAGTCTGTTTTCCTACACAGCAAGTATGGATTTGGTATTGATACGACTTTTGTCATCTTACTGAAAAGCAATAATACTTTAAAACTGTAACATACACTAAATGTTGCTGGGAAGGATGATCGAATCTCTTCTTTCGTGCTGCTTAAAACTAGGCTGTGAGTGCATATTTACATTGAAGTGATGCATATGGGTTGTAACTTGAAAACCAGTTCCTAATGTTGCACTATTTGCTGTTCTTGCTCTTTCCATGAAATGCATTTGCAAAGCCATGTGACTGTGTCTTCTCAAACTTTCTGCTTTGAGAACAAGTTCTCAAATGCATCTTCTAAAATCTCAGATACAAATCTCAGAACATCTTCATAAAAGGCTGTTTAAAAGCTGAAGGATTGTATCTTTCAAACCTACGTGACAGCAGCCTCTGTATGTAGAAGACAAGTTTGACCCAAAATAACTATTATTCTAGTGTGTGGAGCAGAGGATTGGGAGACACAAAATGTTTTTGTGGCAACTAATGTCCATCTAGCTTGTAGTCTAGTCAGTGCAATTGTAACAGATGCCATGAGGATTAGCACAATACACAGCATGTATGTAATCTCTCTTTAGTGTATGTTCCCTGTGATTTATTTTAAAGGCCTTCCGGGATGAAAAATTGTATCCAGACCATGATGGTTAGTAGCCACAACTTGGTTTATTCTCTTAGCACATCAAGTTCCTTATTGAACTACTCTTGCTTGTTTTTAGCCCCCTACAGAATCCTGTGGTAGTGGGTCCTGTGACTTAATTGTGCATTGTATTTAAGGAAAAAAGCTTCCCTTTTTTGTTTAGATTGTTGTTTTGTCTTATTTAGATCTATTGCCTGGTAGTGGGGAGATGTGAGTTTCTTGTTCCTATTGATTCCTCCTTCTGTCTGGTGAACCTCTTAGTACCAAAATGTTAACAGCAGTTGGTGTATGACCAGAAACTATGCAAACTCCTTCTGTGAAATTTCTTTTTTTCCAGAGAATAAATAGCAAGTTTCTCTGAAAAAGCATTTGTATGCTAAAAGTCCTTAGAAATATTTTTATAATGAAGAATACATCTTTCCTAGATAATGTTCACGGATGTTCACAAATGTTTCATCATTTCTGTTGATTAGTAATGTACTCCCAAATGAATATTTACTAATATTATGACATCGTAAAAATGTTTACCTACCATAACTGTATAATTGCAGTCTCCTAAGATCACAATATTAAGACTGATGGTTTCTGGCTGTAGTAATGAACTCCTGTATCTCATTCTTGACATTTATTAAGGAGTTTATGTAGTAGTGTGGTTTCTGATATTGTGAACCTTAGAGGCAATCTCAGACATCATTCTCCAGCATGGTTTATGTGGAAGAAAACTTTTAGAGAAAATGCATTCATCAGAGACTAAAAGAAAAAAATCCTACAACTCCTATAGTAGGAAGCATTGGTTTTGATTTTGCTGCACTCTAAAAATTAATATTAATAACAGAATGATGAATTGTTGGACAAAAAAAAATGTGTAAAAAGATATGACTTCTAACAGTAACTGACCTCAAGGGATAAAATAATCTTCTAAGAAGTTAGCTACTGTTATTTCCAGATGCTGCCAAGCAAAGAATTTACATATGGTACTGGTATGATTGTACTCAGTGGGTGAATTTTTTTGTGTGAACACAAGTGATCACCAGATCGTGCAGTTGTTTTATATAATTTGAATATTCCTGTTCTGGCTGGCTTTTCCATGCGTTGCTAGTTCTAGAAAACATGCTTCAAATGAGTAGAAAATCAGGAATAACTGAGTTAGGGTTTTTTTGCCAAGAGTGACCGTACCTGTTTCAGATCTGAGC